>RJWK010009782.1:0-44823 GCA_004363435.1 Platanista minor | reverse complement strand
AGACGCACATGCACACGCACACGCACAGAGTACTTGTTTTACTAGCTGTAGGTCGCTGGCTCCTTCCCCAGTGGAACACTTTAAGAGGAGAAATAACTGCAAAGGACTAGGATAGACAGGACAGAGGATTTTATTACTTGAAGCAGGAACTTCTGCAGGCGCTGCTGCTGGTGGTGCAGGTAGTAGAGTTAGAAGTCAGGGAGTTCCAGGAATAAAATCCCTACACGTAAGAGCTGTGGAAAACCTCACTAACTCAATACCGTAGTTGGTGTGTCTCAAACATTTTAAGCTCTCCTCGGAGTTGGATAACCATGCACTTCCCAGGGACACCCTTTCCCTCCTCACGTTGGGGTGCTTCCCTCCCCTTCACAGCTCCCTCTGCCCCACCCCGATAGTGTCTGCACAGTGAGGATTTTATGGGGCCTCACTTTCCTCAGTTTCTTCCCCCCCCGGCACACCCCCCAGATTAGTTTCCCCTACCTGCATAATACGAAATTATATTGTCTTGACGCCCTGGCTCCTTTCATACTGTGTGGAGAACAGTGCCTCATACCGCACGGTGGGGTTACCACCCTTCTTCCCCCACATGTATTCTCTGAACCTTTTTCTAAAAAAATGTTTAAGACTTACAAGCGTCTTGACAGAATCCCCCAAACTAAAGCACTGGAATAACTAGTGAAATGACTAACCGTGCCTAAAAGAGACTTCACAAAATATGTGTTATAATACAGGGGTCTTAAAGGGAAATACTACTTTCAATTTTTAACAAGCAAATAGACCTTCTCTCTCTTGCTGGTTTCTTTGAGATGCTATTTCAACCTCTATGTTTTTTCTATGCCTCCAAGCAACAAGCCATAGTGGAGCAAGAATTCCTGAACGAGAGCTTGTACTTTGTTTACCCACTGCCAAGTCAGATCTGTCTTACTGAGCAAGGTCGTCAGGGGGAGCTCTTTTTACTTTTTTTTTTTTTGCGGTACGCGGGCCTCTCGCTGTTGTGGCCTCTCCCGCCGTGGAGCACAGGCTCCGGACGCGCAGGCTCAGCGGCCGTGGCTCACGGGCCCAGCCGCTCCGCGGCATGTGGGATCTTCCCGGACCGGGGCACGAACCCGCGTCCCCTGCACTGGCAGGTGGACTCTCAACCACTGCGCCACCAGGGAAGCCCAGGGAGAGCTCTTTGAGTGAGCTTCTGGGAGGTCTGGGAGAAGGACAAGGTAAGACTTGTACAAGGTAGCAGAGTTGCTGGTCAAATACTTTCTGCATGCAGGGACCACAGAGACCACCTTCCCTCCAAGTTTGCCAGGTAGGAAAAGTGGCCCAACAGAAGTAAGGAACGGGTCAATGTTTAAAAGGAGATGAGTATAGGGGCAATGCTTGATGGTTAGATGGGGAGGAGATCTTTGAGTACAGAATAGTTGGCCTTCCTGTAATCTCCAGGCATAGTTTTTAGGAATCTAGACCTACGAACATGGATGAGAGAAGCCCCAGCAAAGACAGTAGCCTCAGGGGTGGAGTCAGCACCCAATGGCGGCCTACTGATGGAGTAGGTAAGGGAGGTGATTAAGAAGCAAAGGAGCTTTGTGTTGACTCCAGTACAGGGTTCGTTGGGGCAGAGTCAAAAAGCAGCTGCAATGATACTAATGTATAAGAGACCAGGTTAACTGGTTTTCAGAATGTTGGAGGAAGTGGCAGATGCCACAAGATGATAGGAAAAAAAAAAAAAAAAAAGCATATATGAATCCTTCCATAGACCTCCGTAAGCCAGAAAAGAGAGATCTGAAGAGACCAGAGGCTCCAGAGATTTTGCTCACAGTGAGTGAGTCAGATTTACTGTTCTGATGCTGGATTAAAATCCCATCGTCTAGGATGACTTGGGAAAGTGTATTAAATATTTTGTTTGTAGATACCACACACGCCCATGTAATGGTATCTATCCATCCCTTCACAGAGACATTTAGAGCTTCAAATATAACTTTCCATTTTCAAATTGTGTCCAAATTATGATTCCCCGCTGTCCCCCAACATAAACCGTGTTTTCTTTAGTAAAACAAGAGTGAGAAAGAGCAGGAGAAAAATACAAGGTGTAGCTTTTTTTCCCTCTCAGATTCCGGGGAGAGAATTCCACCACAAATGCCGTCACATTTACCTGTCACCGCACTATAGTAACACTGTCTACAGTCTCCCACGAAAAATGGTTTCTCGAGAACCTTTCCATGAGGCTAAGGTGGTGGCCTATAAAAATGACAATCATTTGTTTTGGTAAATATGAAAAGCTTCTCACAGCTTTTGCTTGCAGAAAATAATTACTAAGAATTTTCATATATATTTCGAACTGCTTAATCTTACATATAGCTACTAAATATAGCTTTCCTGCCAATTTCATTTAAAGTCTTCAGATAAAGGAAGGAGAATACATATTGTCATAATTCATTGTGCTTTAATTTAATAAAGCTTCCTGAGTGTGAGGGCTTTATCTGTCTGCAAGTTACTCAGCTTCTTCATTTTACTGATAGGGAGACTGAAGTCAGAGGGGTTTAATATGTTTTTGTTTATGCACGTGGCTGAGTGATAAAGTATTAACTGATGTGTCCTTCAGAGGCCTTCATACCTTCAATCATTGTCTTCTCCCAATTCTTTAATTTCAAGTAAAAGCAGAAAAGCCAGAGTCCAAGTGTCACACACAAACACTTTGGGGACAGCCCCTACTGAACGCATTACACCTGAGACTTGCCAAGCCCCTCCAAGCTTGGGACGGAGGGAGCGGGTGGGAGAATGGCCCTTCTGCATTGGAGCAGGGCTTGCAGGATCCGTCTCTCCCTGAGGTAGTGCGATCAGGAGCAGAAGGGACCTGTGACTCCCTGTCAGTCCGGAATTCTGGGAGTTGGCGGCCTCACAGATGTGCTTATGCCACACTGTCTTAGGTGCCTAGAGTAGAGGCAGCTGAGTCAGGGTGCAGGGCTGCTCTGAGGACAGCTCCATGTCTTCCTCTCTAAGAGAACCTCAGGAGAAGTATTATTCATTCATTCATTCAACAAATTTCTACAGAGAATAGAAGTCTGTGTAAGACTGAGATTCAGCAGCACAAAAAAGCCCTCATGGAGCCTGTATTCTAGTGAATCATCTCAGTCACCCTAAGAAGGGCCCCGTGCCAGCTCAGGCAGAGAACAGTGGTTTGAGAGGTCATGGTAAAGAGCAGTAGCTTCTGGTAGCAAGATGGAGCAGCAAATGGACCAGTGGAGAATGGCCGCCCCCATGGATGGCAACAGAGATGCCATCAACAAGATAGGATGATTCTGTATATCCCACCAGATGCCAGATAAAAAGGAGACCTGGGTATCTCCTGTCTCACTCATTCACATGGCCTTCTAAATACCCTGAAGCTTAGGCTTCACATCAGGCTGAAAGACTAGCAGGAGAAAGTTAGTGAATTTGTGGAGAAATTAGTAAATTCATAAAATAACTTAGAAATCACTGAAGTAACTGAGTTTTCTTGGAAATGACTAACTTACTTTTTTTTTTTGGAGGGAGGCATTAGATGAAATGCAAAGAATAACATTTTTGTACACCTGAGTTTTGTGGTGTGTGAAATGTAAGCCTGCCACAGTGACAAAAACAAAAGTCACATCAAAGACCTGAAATTTACTGAGCAACTATATTATATATATATAATTTCCAGAGGAAAAAACTTTCCATAGGAAAAACTCCTAGAAAGCTGCCCAGAGAGGATTTGATACTTGAACTCAGGGCTGTCTGATTCCCAAACTTGAGATTTCTGTTTTTTGGTAGGGGAAAACTTAGGTTCATTAACTGACAATACTAATGATATTAATTATTTGCATACATAGGTACCTTGGGTTTATCAATCTAAAGAGGGTATAGCTACCAAATGGAAGAATTTAGCACTTGTCAACAGATGCTGCAGATTCCTGTAGGATGTCTGGTGCACTCCCTAGGGATAGATTGGAAGATTTAGGTGTGTAAATAGAATTTACAATTTAAAACACCAAACTTACAGTGTGCTAATGATGTTAAAGTTTGTATATTTGTATTCTTTGAATAATATCAATGTTTGAGCCTATGAATAACTCTTTTTTTTTGGAAATGAAATAGGTAGCAGAGGTAAGAATACAGCTCTCAAGTGGATTAGTATTTTTATTAAAAGTTAACTCATAAAACTGAAGCCATTCCTTTGGAATGAATCTATTCTGATAAATGTTCTCTAAAGTAAATTTCTGCTGAACCAGATTTATTATTTCAGGGCTTGATTTTGTGATAGGGGTCAATTACTTTTTTATTTAGTCAGTGTTACATAAATTCTGAAAACACCAAAGGATTTGCCAGTAGAAAGAAATATGACTTGTATAGGGAAACCGTTGCTTTTATTTTCCTGTGATGTGAGGAGTAAATTTACTTAAACCAGAAGCTAACTTAGGGGACATGTGATTTTAGTATTTTAAGAATCCCTTTAGAATATAAATCAGTGACTCTCATCCCCTATTAATTATGGAAGCTTTCTAAGGAAAGTTTTCATGGAATCACCTAGCAATTCAAGTTTGCAAAAACACAGTGCTTTGCCTTTCATTCCATGTTTCTCTGTAATATGCAATGTAGACCATAAACTGTAATACAAATGTACAAATATTCAGTTTCATTTGCATTCTTAAATAAATTTTTGGTTAAGATATTCCAATAAACATGCTTTGAAGGAAAAAGTAACTGAAATATTTTGTAGGTGGGATGACAAGGTAAATCTTGGAAGATTCAACATTTTACCAGCTACAAATGTATTCTCCATGAAGGGTCAGTAATAAAGGTCTCAGGCACTTAATCAAAAATGTCAATGCAATAAAAGAGCTTTTTCATATGGGGGGATGCAATTAACATCAGTTCCTTATTCTGCCTTTGGTGCCCCAAATTATACCATCATTATTAGCAAGCTCTCTGAGTTCAGGTAGAGTGTCAACTTGGTTATGTGGGTCTTCAAGTCCAAGACACACTGAGTAGACACTTAACAGTAACTTTATTGAATCAATAAAGTAGATTCTAGAATTTTTGTTTTCATTTTTCTGTCCAATATGACTCACCTGATACATCCTTATTGTAACTATTCTAGCCTTTATTTTATTTATTCTATTGAAGTGCAGTTGATTTACAATGTTGTGTTAGTTTCAGGTATGTAGAAAAGTTATTCATATACACATACAGTAGGTCCTTGTTGGTTATCTATTTTATATATAGTAGTGTGTATATGTTAATCCCAAATTCCTAATGTATCCCTCCCGCTTTTTCCCTTTGGTAACCATAATTTTGTTTTCTATGTCTGTGAGTCTATTTCTGTTTTGTAAATAAGTTCATTTGTATCATATTTTTAGATTCCACATATAAGTGATACCATATATGTGTCTTTCTCTGTCTGACTTCACTTACTTAGTCGTGATAAGCTCTAGGTCCATCCATGTTGCCTCAAATGGCATTATTTCATTCTTTTTAATGGCTGAGTAATATTGCACTATATATGTGATATATAAATATATATATATATTTATATATCACATCTTCTTTATCCATTCATCGGTCAGTGGACATTTAGGTTGCTTCCATGTCTTAGCTATTGTAAATAGCTGCTATGAACCCTGGGGTGCATGTATCTTTTTGATACGTGCCCAGAATATATGCCCAGGGATTGCTGGATCATATGGTAACTCTTTTTAGTTTTTTAAGGAACCTTCATACTGTTCTCCGTAGTGGCTGCACCAATTTGTATTCCCACCGACAGTGTAGAGGGGTTCCCTTTTCTCCACACCCTCTCCAGCATTTATTATTTGTAGAGTTCTGATGATGGTCATTCTAACCGGTGTGAGGTGGTGCCTCATTGTAGTTTTGATTTGCATTTCTCTAATAATTAGTGATGTGGAGCATCTTTTCATGTGCCTATTGGCCATCTTTATGTCCTCTTTGGAGAAATGTCTATTTAGGTTGTCTGCCCATTTTTTTTGGAGGGGGCGTGTGGTTTGTTTTTTTGATACTGAGCTGTAAGAGCTGTTTGTATACTTTGGAAATTAACCCCTTCTTGGTTGTATCATTTGCAAATATTTTCTCCTATACCATAGGTTGTATTTTCATTTTGTTTATGGGTTCCTTTGCTGTGCAAAAACTTTTAAGTTTAATTAGGTCTCATTTGTTTATTTTTCCCTTTATTTCCATTACTCTAGGAAAGGGCTCCAAAAAACTATTGCTGTAATTTATGTCAAAGAGTGTTCTGCCCATGTTTTCCTCTAGGAGTTTTGTAGTATCTGATCTTACATTTAGGTCTTTAATCCATTTTGAGTTCATTTTTATAGATGGTGTTAGAGAGTGTTCTAATTTTATTCATTTACATGTGGCTGCCTGCTTTCCCCAGCACCACTTATTAAAGAGACTGTCCTTTCTCCATTGTATATTATTCCCTCCTTTGTTGTAGATTAATTGACCATAATTGACCACAAGTGTGTGGTTTATTTCTGGGCTTTCTGTCCTGTTCTATTGATCTATGTGTCTGTTTTGTTTGTTCGTTTGTTTGTTTTTACCAGTATCATTGTTTTGATCACTGTAGCTTTATAGTATAGTCTGAACTCAGTGAGTCTGATTCCTCCAGCTCCGTTTTTCTTTCTCAGTGTTGCTTTAGCTATTCAGGGTCTTTTGTGTTTTCATACAAATTTTAAAATTTTACGTTCTAGCTCTGTGAAAAATGCCATCGGTAATTTCATAGGGATTGCACTGAATCTATAGATTGCCTTGGTAGTATAGTCATTTTGACAATATTGATTCTTCCAATCCAAGAACATGATATCTTTCCATCTGTTGTGTCTTCTTTGATTTCTTTCATCAGTGTCTATACTTTTCAGAATACAGGTCTTTTACCTCCTTAGGTAGGTTTATTCCTAGGTATTTTATTGTTTTTGATGCGATGGTAAGTGGGATTTTTTAAAATTTCTCTGTTTGCTATTTCGTTGCTCGTGTATAGAAATTCAACAGGTTTCTGTATATTAACTTTGTATCCTACAACTTTACTGAATTCACTAATGAGCTCTAGTAGTTTTCTCATGGCATCTTTAGCATTTTCTATGTATAGTATGTCATCTGTGAACATTGATACTTTTACTTCTTCCTTTCCAATTTGGATTTCTTTTATTTCTTTTTCTTCTCTGATTGCCATGGTTAGGACTTCCAAAACTATGTTGAATAAAAGTGGCAAGAGTGGGCATCAGCTTTTCACCATTGACTATGATGTTAGCTGTGGGTTTGTCATATATGGCCTTTATTATGTTCTCTCTGTGCCCACTTTCTGGAGAGTTTTTATCATAAATGGATGGTGCATTTTATCAAAAGCTTTTTCTGCATCTATTGAGATGATCATATGATTTTTATTCTTCAATTTGTTAGTGTTATGTATCACACTGATTGATTTGTGGTTATTGAAAATCCTTGCATCCCTGGGATAAATCTCACTTGATCATGGCGTATGATCCTTTTAATGTATTGTTAGATGTAGTTTGCTAGTACTTTGTTGAGAATTTTTGCATCTATGTTTATCAGTCATATTGGCCTGTGATTTTCTTTTTTTGTGTTATGCTTCCTCTGGTTTTAGTATCAGGGTGATGGTGGCTTCATAGAATGAGTTTGGAAGTGTTCTTTTCTCTCTAATTTGTTGGAATAGTTTGAGAAGGATAGGTGTTAACTCTTCTCTAAATGTTTGGTAGGATTCATCTGTGAAGCCATCTGGTCCTGGACTTCTGCTTGTTGGGAGTTTTTAAATTACTGATTCAGTGTCAGTATTGATAATTGGTCTTTTCATATTTTTTATTTCTTCCTGGCTCAGTCTTGGGAGACTGTACCTTTCTAATAATTTCTTTTAGTTTGTCCATTTTATTGGTGTATAGTTGTTAATAGTACTCTCATGATCCTTTTATTTCTGTGGTGTTGGTTGTAACTTCTCCTTTTTAATTTCTGATTTTATTAGTTTGGGTCTTCTCCCTTTTTTTCTTGATGAGTTTGGCTAAATGTTTATCAATTTTGTGTATCTTTTCAAAGAACCAGATTTTAGTTTTACTGATCTTTTCTAGTGTGTGTGTGTGTGTGTTTTTTTTTTTCTTTAGGCTCTATTTCACTTATTTCTGCTCTGATCTTTATGATTTCTTTCCTTCCACTAACTTTGGGTTGTGTTTGTTCTTCTTTCTCTAGTTGCTTTAGGTGTAAATTTAGGTTGTTTGTGTTTTTCTTGTTTCACGAGGTAAGCTTGTATTGCCATAAATTTCCCTCTCAGAACTGCTTTTGTTGCCTCCCATACGTTTTGGATCATTGGGTTTTCATGTTCATTTGTCTCTAGTTATTTTTTGATTTCCTCTTCAATTTCTTCAGTGATCAGTTGGTTGTTTAGTAGCATATTGTTTAGCCTCCACGTTTGTGTTTTTTTGCAGTTTTTTCTTGTATTGATTTCTAATCTCAAAGCATTGTGGTCGGAAAAGATGCTTGATATGATTTCACGTTTCTTAAACTTACTGAGGCGTGTTTTGTGGCCTAGCATGTGATTTATCCTGGAGAATGTTCCATGTGCGTTTGAGAAGAATGTGTATTCTGCAGCTTTTGAATGGCATGCTCTTTAAATATCAATTAAGTCCATCTGGTCTAATGTGTCATTTAAGGACTGTGTTTCCTTACTGATTTTCTCTCTGGATGATCTGTCCATTGATGTAAGTGGGGTGTTAAAGTCCCCCACTGTTATTGTGTTACTGTTGATTTCTCCTTTTATGGCTGTTCATATTTGCCTTATATATTGAGGTGCTCCTATGTTGGGTGCATATATATTTACAATTGCCACATATTTTTCTGGGACTGATCCCTTTATCATTATGTAGTGTCCTTTTTTGTCTCTTGTAAACGTCTTTATTTTATTTAAAGTCTATTTGTCTGATATAGGTATTGCTACTCCAGCTTTCTTTTGATTTCCATTTGTATGAGATACCTTTTTGTCTTTCCTCACTTTCAGTCTGTATGTGTCTTTAGATCTGAACTGAGTCTCTTGTGGGAAGTTTATATACAGGTCTTGTTTTCATATCCAGTCAGCCTCTGTGTGTCTTTTGGTTGGAGCATTTAGTCCATTTCCATTTAGGTAATTATTGACATATATGTCCTTATTGCCATTTTGTTAATCGTTGCGGATTGGTTTTTGTAGGTCTTTTCTTCCCCCTTTCTTCTTCTCTTCTCTTGTGATTTGATGACTATCAGTGTTATGTTTGGATTCCTTTTTCTTTTTTGTGTGTATAGCTATTATAGATTTTTGGTTTGCAGTTATCATGAGGTTTTTGTATAGCTCTCTATACATATACGTGATTTTTTTAAGTTGCTGATCTCTTAATTTAAATTGCATTTTAAAACCCTGCATTTGTATTTTCTTCCCCTCACAATTACTGTGGGGTTTTTTTGGTTGTTTTTGTTTGTTTGTTTGTTTTGACCATGACGAGTGGCATGCAGGATCTTAGTTCCCCAATCAGGGATCGAACCCATGCCCCTTGCTTTGGGAGCACAGTCTTAACCACTGGACCGCCAGGGAAGTCCCACGATTACTGTTTTTGATATCATAATTTACATCTGACTGTTTTGTGTATCCCTTAAGTGCTTATTTTGGTTACAGAAGATTTTACTACTTTTGTCTTTAAACCTCCCTACTAGCTTTGTCTGTGGATGATTTCTTACCTTTGATGTATGTTTGCCTTTACCAGTGAGCTTTTTCACTTTGTAATTTTCCTGTTTCTAGTTTCAGTCTTTTCTTTTTCCTAGAGAATATCCTTTGACAGTTGTAAAGCTGGTTTGGTGGTGCTGAATTCTTTTAGCTTTTACTTGTCTGTAAAGCTTTTGATTTCTCCATCAAATCTGAATGAGAGCCTTGGTGGGTACAGCATTCTTCATTGTAGGTTTTTCCCTTTCATCACTTTAAATATATGGTGCCACTCCCTTCTGGCCTACAGAGTTTCTGTTGGAAAATCAACTGATAGGCTTATGGGAGTTCCCTTGTTTGTTATTTGTTGCTTTTCCTTTGCTGCTTTTAATAGTCTTTCTTTAATTTTTGTCATTTTATTTACAGTGTGTCTTGGTGTGCTCCCCATTGGGTTACTCCTGCATGGGTCTCTCTGTGCTTCCTGGACTTGGGTGACTGTTTCCTTTTCCATATTGGGGAGGTTTTCAACTATTATCTCTTTAAATATCTTCTCAGGCCCTTTCTCTCTGTTGTCTCCTTCTGGGATCCCTATAATGTGAATATTATAGTGTGCTTGATGTTATCACAGAGGTCCCTTAAATTGTTTTCATTTCATTCTTCTTTCTTTTTTCTGTTCAGTGGCAGTGATTTCCACTACTCTGTCTTCCAGCTCACTGATGCGTTCTTCTGAATCACTTAGTCTACCATTGATTCCTCTAGTGTATTTTTCATTTCGATTATTGTATTCTTCATCTCTGGTAGTTATTTATATTTTCTAATACTTTGTTAAAAACTTCTAACTTCTTTCTCTGTGCATCCATTCTCCTCCGGAGTTCTTTGATCATCTTTATGATCATTACTTTGAACTCTTTCTTGGGTACATTGCCTACCTCCACTTCAGTTAATTGTTCCAGGGTTTTATCTTGTTCCATCATCTGAAATATTTTCCTCTGCTGCCTCATTTTATCTTTTTTTTGTGGTAACTTAGTTATATTTCTCAACTTTGGAGAAGTGGCCTTGTGTAGGAGATGTCCTATGCATCCCAGGAGTTCACTCCCCTCACTCCCCAAGCAGTATGCTCTAGGGGTTCCCCCTAAGAGGGTTGCATGGGTCCTTCTGATGTGATGGGCTGACCATGTGGGTGGTCTGGTAGGTTTGGTTGGTCCCTAGTCTAGTTGGTTGCCAGGCCCTACCTTGTGTGGATGCTGCTGCCTGCTGTTTAGTGTGTCCTGGTCATGAGATGGCTGGTTGCAGAACCCTACGGGGCTCCGGGGCTAGTGCTGGCTCACTGGTGGGTGGTCAGGGTTCCTAAGACTCTGGGGCTATTGCCCACCCACTGGCAGCTGAAGGTAGATCCTGGGGATTTTGCCAGACTCCTGGCAGGCAGAGCTGGTACCTGGAGTCTGGCTGCGGGGCCCACGGATCTCAGAGCTCATTTCAGATTGTTGGTTGAGGGGGAGGTTCTTCATACAGTTGGCTTTGGGTTCTGGGGTGTCCTGAAGGTTTTGTTGGCCTGCTGGTGGGCAGGGCCAGGGTCCAGTTGGTCCCAGGATAGGGTCTGGCAGGCTGTGGGATCATAATTTTTCTGCTTCTGGTGTCTGTCCCCTGGTGGATGATGTTGGTCTATTGGCCTGTGCAGGCTTCCTGTTGGGAAGGGCTGGTCCTGCTCATTGGAGAGTGGAGCTGGGCCTTGGCCCTGTCTGGTGGGCAGGACCGTGTCTAGGGGCATGTCTAGAGGCAGTTGTAGACTCAGGAAGCCTATCTGCTTCCTGTTTGGCCTGAGGCGTCCCAGCACAGGTTTTTGGGTGGGGTCACATCTTAGTCTGATGAGCCAAGATGGCAGCTGCCAATAGCCATGTTCATGTGTTTGAATGTTCCCCAGTATGTCTGCCACCACTGTATAAGTACCTAGGATGAGCCACTGCTGCCTCAACCCCCCCAACCCCCTTCTCACCAGGAGACTCTCCTAGACCAGCAGGTAGGTCTGGCCCAGGCTCCTATCAAATTGCTGCTTTTTCACTGGGATCTGGTGCATGTGGATTTTGCCTGTGCCCTTTAAGAGTGAAGTCTCTCTTTTCCCCAGTCCAATGAGGCTCCTTCAGTTAAGCCCCACCAGCCTTCAAAGCTGAATGTTCTGGGGGCTTGTCTTCCCTCTGCTGGACCCCTGGGCTGGGGATCCTGATATGGGGCTCAGAACTCTCACTCCAGTGGGAGAACCTCTGCAATATAATTATTCTCCAGTTTGTGGGTCACCCACCTGGTGGGTATGGCATTTGATTATATCACAAGTCTGCCCCTCCTACCCATCTCCTTGTAGTTCCTTCTTTATGTCTTTAGTTGTAGAAAATCTTTTCTGGTAGTTTCTAGTCTTTTTCATCAATGTTTGTTCTGCAGATAGTTGCAGTTTTCATTTGCTCATGAAAGGAGGTGAACTCAGGGTCTTTCTACTCTGCCATTGTGGCCACTCCCCTATTCTAGCCATTTTTAAAGGCAGGAGTAAGGGGTGGAAAAAGAGGACCTCCATACCCATTTTAGGTGCAACTTGTGATCTGTAGTACCATCAGTGGAGGGGAGGTTGAAGCAAAACCTTGAATTTTCATTTTTATGCTTAAGATTATCCTAGGGTAGGAAATATTTAGAATATGCTAAATATATTACAAAAATGTAAAATAATAATAGTCTCCTATACTGGAAGATTGGCTTAATAAAAGTGGTAGTTGGGCATTGAAACTAATCAAGCCTCTATCCCCAGAATATAAGATGCTAATTAAAATTAGCAAAAGTGCCTCTTGTGGGAATATGATACACACAAAGTCACTTTCTGTGGACAGATCTTCCTCAGGGTTTGAGCTTGCCAAATGGAAAAGAGGCTAGACTTCAGCCTTCACTCACATCCCTTGGCCTGTCTCCTTTGTGCATGGCACAATCTATTTGACTGTACACAGATGCCATGGACATAAATTTCACCCTTGATATTTTCATGAGTCTTTTTGTTTTGCCTTTAGTAGACTCAAATTATTTCTTAGATGAGAGAGTGCCTGCAGCACAGGTTTCAAAACATTATTTACTGTGAAAATGGTTTTTAAAAAAGAAATAGGAATACATATATGACAATGTGCTTAATAAGGAAAAGAACATTGGCCCACACCAAGACCCAGAATAACTTAACATGCAGAAATGCATTAGAGATAATCAGGTACTCATATTAGACTACAGACTGAACATCTTTCAAGCTTATAGGTGCTACTGTAAAATAAGCCTACTAAAAAGATAAACAAGATAAGGATCATAAATAATCTTTTCACTGTATTCAATGTGCCTTATCCAGTTTGAGGCCTTATATTTTCAGAAGATTATTTAAAATATTGAGTAGATTTTAAAAACATTAAAGAGAACTGAGAGGGCAAAAACAGTAATCACAAAAAGACCTGATTTTAGTGAAATATATGATTTCAGCTTTAGCAAGGATATAATTCAAATATTAGGGGTAAGATTCATTGGTCATTAGAAATACTAAAGACTTACTTAAGTTATACTACCTTTTCTTGAACACATTTAGATATTGGATGAATACAACCTAGGGAATTAAACATTTAAACAAATGCATCCCAGAGTTGATGGTCCCTTAATTCCAGTTGTCTAAGATTCTTGCAGCTTATTCTGGTTCACTGATGAATCATTGACAGAGAATTGACTATTTAAATCAAGCTATAGAAATTTCATTTACTGATTTCATGAGGTTGCACAGGGTTATTAGTCACTGGTTAAGCTCCTAATTCTACTAATTGAAAAGTCACCAGGGAATGAAAAAGATAATGCCAACTATTTTATTGTTAAGAAGTTGATTCCTTAAATTGTGTTAGTACACATGCTTGACTTCCTAAGATATTGTGCACTACTCAGCTACTTTTCTAGTCAAGAGTACGTTAACCCATAAATATGGGGTAGTAGAACTCAAGAAGAGGTGGTTTTATGTATTGTGTTTTTGTTTTTTGTGTGTGTTATTTGGAATTCTTTTTAAAAAATTGAAGATACCTGTGGTTTCTCTTATCTATTGAATGCTCTTCTCGAAATTTTCTTAAGTATAAGTGTTTTGATTATTACATTAACCATCTCATGCTGCACACATGGGGATAGGCTATTTACTGTGTCTCAGGCAAGTAGATACTTTGACATTTGGGGCTTATTATTCTCCTTTTAAAAAATCGATGCTATGAAATATCTCACAGTAGTCATTAGCTGTTCATCATTTGAGGATCTTTCCTCATATATTCGTGTGATGAGCAACACCTCACCCAGTAATGAGTTATTTCAAAAACTATGTTAGGCAATACTGGTGTATTCAATTATTTAGGATAATATGCAGAGTTGCAAAATAAACAATAACTGCTCGTCTGGAGGCAAATCATTCCTGTTGTGAAGTACCAGTATGAAACAAAACACATTTTCAGCAGCCTTTGACTTTAAAAAAGGAAAAGGGTGTTGCCGTAGGAGGAGGATATCATCAGATCTAGGTACAGATCAGCGCCCTATATCTTGGGCAAATCTCCTAACCTCTTTTAGCTTTTCTTTCTTCTCTTCCAAAGAGGAAATGTTAATCAGTTCTTCCTAGAGTTGTCATGAATAGTAAATTGGAGGTTTCAGGGGTCACGAGTATTAATTTAGACAGTTTTGATGTCATTTCCCATGTCCCCTCCCCCAGGGTGCTTTGCCTGACCTACTTCATTTACTGGTGTGAGTGCTTGTGTTCTGTGTTCTCTTTGCACTTTGAGCATATTTTTGTCACAGCACCCAATATGATTGTTGGCTTCCTTGTCTCCCCCCACCCCCACTCCCACCCTCCAGACTGAGCTCCTGAAGGTCAGAGTCTTTGCATTTCCAGAAACTTGCATAGTTCTTAAATTTTCCTCAAAGAAGGATTTTTTTTTTCCCATGGAACTTGCTATTATAAGATTTTATTCAAATAGATAGTTGAGAAGGATTTAGGTATGTTAAACACAATTTATATCGAAATTTCAATGTCTGCAATTCAGAACAAATAAAACACCAAACAAGTAAATAAAACACAAATGACTTCAGCTTCCAGGGAATATATATATATATATATATATATATATTTTTTTTAGGATGTGCAGGAAATTTCCCTTAAGTAATGTTTTATTGCTATTCTTATTGATGGGTTTTAATTATTACCTCCCAAAATAGTGCTGCTGAATAAAAGGCAGAAACAATGTATTATGAATTAATTGATTTTTTTCCCATTTTACACTATTTACTTATTTTAAAAATTTTATTGGGGTATAGTTGATTTACAATGTTGTTAGTTAGTTTCAGTGTACACCAAAGTTAAATCAGTTATACAGATACAAATATCCACTCTTTTTTTAGATTCTTTTCCCATATAGGCCATTACAGATTATTGAGTAGAGTTCCCTGTGCTATACAGTAGGTTCTTATTAGTTATCTATTATGTATATAGTAGTGTGTATATTTCAATTCCAATTTATCCCTGCCTCTCCTTATCCCCTGGTAACCATAAGTTTGTTTTCTACATCTGTGACTCTATTTCTGTTTTGTAACTAAGTTCATTTATACCCTTTTTTTTAGATTCCACATATAAGCAATATCAGATGTCATTTGTCTTTCTGTGTCTGACTTACTTCACTCAGTATGACCATCTGTAGGTCTATCCATTATTTCATTCTTTTTTAACAGTTGAGTAATATTCCATTGTATATATGTACCACATCTTCTTTATCCATTCATCTGTTGATGGACATTAAGGTTGCTTCCACATCCTGGCTATTGTAAATAGTGCATTGGGGTGCATGTAACTCTTTGAATTATGGTTTTCTTTGGGTATATGTCTACGAGTGGGATTGTTGGGTCATATTGTAGTTCTATTTTTAGTTTATTAAGGAACCTCCATACTGTTCTCCATAGTGGCTGTACCACTTTACATTCCCATCAACAGTGTAGGAGGGTTCCCTTTTCTCTACACCCTCTCCAGCACTTATTGCTTGTAGAGTTTTTGATGATGGCCATTCTGACCGGTGTGAGGTGATGCCTCATTATAGTTTTGATTTGCATTTCTCTGATACCATTTACATTTATGTCTTTAACCCATTTGAGTTTATTTTTATTTTCGTGTATGATGTTAGAGAGTGTGTTAATTTCATTTTTTTTTTACATGTAGCTGTCCAGTTTTCCCAGCACCACTTATTGAAGAGGCTCTCTTTTCTCCATTGTATATTCTTGCCTCCTTTGTCATAGATTAGTTGATCATAGTTGTGTGGGTTTATCTCTGGACTTTCTATCCTGTTCCATTGATGTATATATCTGTTTTTGTGGTCCTTCCTCTGTCATTTTTTGGAAGAGTTTAAGAAGGATAGGTGTTAGATCTTCTCTAAATGTTTGAATTTGCCTGTGAAGCCATCTGGTCCTGGACTTTCATTTGTTGGAAGATTTTAATCAGTTTCAATTTCATTACTTGTGATTGGTCTGTTCATATTTTCTTTCTTCCTGGTTCAGTCTTGAGGGACTGTACGTTTCTGAGAATTTGTCCATTTTTTCCACGTTGTCCATTTTATTGGCATATAGCTGCTTGTAGTAGTCTCTTATGATTCTTTGTATTTCTGTGGTGTCAGTTATAATGTCTCCTTTTTCATTTCTAATTTTATTGATTTGAGTCCTCTCCCATTTTTTCTTGATGAGTCTGGCTAAAGCTTTATCAACTTTATCTTCTCAAAGAACCAGCTATTAGCTTTATTGATCTTTTCTATTGTTTTCTTCATCTCTATTTCATTGATTTCTGCTCTGATCTTTATGGTTTCTTTCCTTCTACTAACTTTGGGTTTCATTTATTCTTCTTTCTCTAACTGCTTTAGGTGTAGGTTAGGTTGCTTATTTGAGATTTTTCTTGTTTCTTGAGGTATGACTGTATTCAAAGAAGGATTTTTAAAAGAGGTTGGTTAATCTTAATCTTCTCTTAATATTAATTTAGTAGTATCTACAGTGTTATTTATGAAAGAATTTAGCTTTTATATCTCCAGTGAAAGGGAAAACATTTCAATATTTTACAGGTCATGAAATACAGCCTAATGCTATCTTTTGGAGTTATAAGTATTTGTGATATTAGGTTTAGGTAGGAAAACTCTCAAGCATGGAATTAGTAGTATGAGTTTCTGAAAGACTTAAAAGTTTAGATTCATGGTGTGGGGGGAATCAGATTATGGACTTTTAAACTAGAAGTGACTGTAGAAAAATTCATTTAAAAAAAAAAAGCATCAATGTCTATTCAAAAAAACAAACCAATATATAAATCTGAAGTTTATTTAATCCCCCAAGTGCCAGGTTCCCACAGGCAGCCTCTGCTCATGCTACAAACCCACCTTCGGGCTGTACTCAACACCTGGGTGCATCTCCCATAACAATGAAATGGAAGAGGAAGAAACTTATTTTATTAGAATATTTTAAGAGGAAAAGGACAAAGGGCTTTGCCCACCACAAAGAAAAACTTCACACAATTCTCTGTGTAGTATCTTTGTTTCCTTAAAGTCTCTTAGACCTCCAACACCACATCCCTCCTCCATCCCCATCCAGCCTCTAAAAGCCTCCTATTAACAGGATCCCTCTAATTCTGGCTCTAAACTCACATTGGGCCACTAGCACACCTGTCAGCCAGGAGGTACCATGTGTTTAGAAACCTGTTCAGGGACCATATTGCAGTGGCTTTCAAACTTTTAATGGCTGTTTCAGAGTAAGAAAAATAATTAGCATGGTGGTCAAGAATACATATATACACAGGAATATAAGTGAAATAAAAATGTTTCGTGAAAGAACTTTTACAGTGGACTTATTCCTCCCTTCCCTTCCCCTCTACTCTTCTCCTTTCCTAATGTATTTAATTAAACAAAGAAATATTAGTCCTAGCCCACCAATTTCTCTCCACTGGAAATTTGAAAAACATTTTACTATTGTTTAAAAAGTCCACATCCCGAGCAACTTATCAAGGTATTTATACCACTAAAAACAGATTACTTTCTGCGATGTGTCTTAGTCTATTAGGGCTGCTATAACAAAATACTATAGGATGGCTAACTTATAAACAACAGAAATTCATGGCTCACAGTTCTCGAAGCTGCAAAGTCAAAGTTCAGGATACCAGCATGGCTGCTTTCTGGTGAGGGTCAGCTTGCAGGTTCATAGCTAGTGTTTCACTGGGTAGAAGGGGCTGAGGAGTTCTAAGGGGGCTCTGTTATGAGAGCGCTAATCCCATTCATGAGAGTTCCACTCTCATGAACTAATCCCCTATACCATAGTCCCAACCTACTATACCATCACATTTGGGGGTTAGGATTTCAACATATGAATTTGTGGGAGGACATAACTTCAGATCATAGCAGGATGCTTCTATTGTTAATAATAAAAAAAAAATCCCTATCATTACCTAAAACTTGAGAACTGAGGAAGTTAAACTCTTGGAGTTGATTATTTAGTGCTTCCTTTGTGATATACCATTTTTAACCTTGGAGTTGATTACTTTGTGCTTCCTTTGTGACACACCATTTTTAACCTTGGAGCTGATTATTTAGTGCTTCCTTTGTGATATACCATTCAATTCTTTCCCAGGTCCAGGTGGAAAATGCCATTGGCCTTGAGAAGTGCTGTACTAATTATCTCTTCCAGAGCTGCTGGCCCACTATGGTTCTCTTCCTGAAAGGCAAGTCCTTTTTATTATTTTTTTCTTTACATTTCTAAAAAGTGGGACTATTATAAAATATGTGTATATCTATGTTTAATTTGTCATTTAAGTCATTTATCACTGAAAATATTCCTTCTGTGTCATATGCATGAAGCCTACTCCCAGTAGTCTTCCTGTTAATCCTCTACAGTGTTTTGGCCTGATGCCTAGGGAAGTTCTCTCAAAGCTGTTTCCACACTGGTCGTGGGGGATGTATTGTTTGAATGCACCATCAGTCTCACTACCACTACTTCTTTCCCAGGTGGCAGCAGGTTGAGCTTATGTCACCATTCATCATCATTATTAACATATTTTTATGTGGGCATATGAATGGTACTATGGGGATTTTACATAAATATGGAAAATATGGAAGAGTGTGGTTCATGCCCTTGAGGGCGTTAAAATTAAATTAGAGGCAGTCACCTATGCAATGCTTAATCATGTCATGTGGTGACCATTTGCTGATGCTCCTATGCCATATTTCCACAGCATTAGTGTTTTCAAAATGGCTCAGTCAACTCCTGCCAAGATATGCAAAAACAACTAAATGAGGAGCTTTTTCTAAAAATTTTTTCCTATTTCTGCTACCAAATTCATCTAACAGAAATACGTCTTTGAGTAAGTGCCACTTGCCTACTGTGGAAAACACTTTATTTGGTGGCAATGTTGAAATGTCCAATATGGATCATAGCTACTTACTGCAGTAGAATCGAGGAATCCTGTTTCCCCCTTCAAAACCAATGGAAAAGTTGCTGCTTACCCTAGGTATTCTTTCTTTGTAAGGACAATGACAATGCATTCTCTTTCACGGTAGTTCAGATATATCTCAACGAGCAAAGTGGTTTAATCCTCCGCTTTAACTGCTCAGGTGAGACGGTCCTTTTGCATCTCAAAGAAACCTTTGTGGCAATATTTTTCACAAATAAGTAACACACTAACTCTATTGTTAATATTGTTTTAAACTAGTCTTTGGGAAGAGAGAGAGCAAGGCATTTCTAACAGTAAAAATTAATGTTTATTTATCAAAATCTCCGCTTAAAATCATGTACTCAAAGCTGAAGTGCTGTATGTTTTAAAATTTTAGGTTATATAGAGAGAATATTTTCCATTCATGAAGTTACCTTTAGTAGATTTTTAAAGTCAAACTTCCACAGGATCAGACTTTCCTCTGTGGAAATGTTCTTGAACCAGTAATTTTAAAAGAAGTCTCATAGTTGAAAATTTTCTGTTGAATAATTATTCTGTTATCACAATGACTTTTTATCCTGTATAGGTGTTGTCATAGTTCTTTATTGGCCTTATTGAAAAAAGATATATATGTAATTGCTTGTATTTAATATAAACACATTTGTGTGTGCTTGTGTGTGAAAATTAGGCAAACAAAGGAACCCTGTTGAACCATTCACATTAAAATGCAGTTAAATAGGAACATGTATGAATACATAAACATATATAAAAGTTAGTATGAGAACTATCAGAGATTCACTGAAGCACAATTGAGTCAACATTTAATATCTCGTTTCTTCCCTAAATTTTTTGAATCTTAAGAAAATATCTTAAAAGTGGGAAGTACTCAGACTCAATATTTTACCAGTGACTTTCAGAGAGGCTGAAACAGGGTTTATGAAGAAGCCAAGTGTTATGATTTTTCTTTAAACAGCAGCTAAAGTTACATGGATAAGTATACTATTAATTAGTGTTTGTGTTATTGCTTACTATTGACTAGATCTCTTCATTATACTCCTGAGAATCATGTACTTAAACAACAGAAATAACGGCAATAGCATCTGTTTGTTTACCAATAGGCAGATCAATCCTGGAGCACACGACTTTAAATATGGATAAGACAAAAAAATGACTGGGTTATTAGTATTCCAATAAAATGTCCACAGCTAAAAAAAAAGCAGGAGAAATGCACGCATTTTAATAAGTTTGGAAAGGCCAATTTGGCTGATATCAACGTACATTTGAAAGCTATTGTGAGTTCCTTTTTTTCTTTCTGTGCTTGTTTCATTTTTCTGTATAAAGAAAAAGTAAACCAGCATGTAGTTAAGAGGAGTAGTGGGTATTGACATTCAGACAATTTGTGTGTTCTTACAAACGCGTTTGATTACAACTGCTTCAAAAGTAAAGTATCCCAGATTTTCAAAAGTTTATTTTAACTGTGAAGACTAGACAAGGTCATACTGATTTTACAACATCCTACATGATTTAAGTATATATACAAAGAAAAAAAACCTAACATTAGAATATTACACAGCTTGAAAGTTTGCAAAGGTTATTTGTGTCTTAGTTATTTCTGTACTTACTGACACATCAGATGCCAGCAGTGAATATTATATTTCATAATTTGTTGACTAGTAAAGATACAATCATTAGTACCCTAAGTCTTCAAAATTCACATAAACCCTTACGAAGCCATTCAGAAAGAGAAAGTCAACCCTAAAATTAGAATTAGTGATTATGACAAATGCTTTTAATAAACTGGATATGTTTAAAATTGTAATTTCATAGATTATAAAATTAGCATATTATAGTTACTCAATATGGTGAAGGCTAGGTGATTCTTCTGTGCCTTGTTCTTATGCGATTTTCCTTCACTTTGTCATTGATACAAATGACACAAAAGCTTCATACTATTTCGCAATAATTATTAACATTTCCACATGTGGGAATCCCTTTGTTATCATTAATTTGGGGCATCATGGGATAAAGAGATATCCCATGATATGTCATGTTGGTGAAAAACATGTAGAGCAGAGAGAAAATGCACAAGCAACAGAAAGCCATTTGTATGTATTTCTAAAAGGTAACAAAATTTTAACAAACTCCCTTTGAAAATATTTTTTGAAAAACTACCAATAAAATAAAATTTAAAACAAACATCATAAGAAGCCATGAATAACTTTGAGAAAAAGTAAATCATTACAAAAATTACTCATAATTTTAAAAACTCTGAAAAGAATCAAGAATTGTGCATATGGCTAGAAATTCGGTGGGGCAGTAAATCTTTCTTTAAAGAAATAAGGGCCATTGGCTACATAGTGAGTGTGTGCATAGCTTTGGACCTAAGCAATTATTTGTAACATGACCTTAAAATTTAACAAATTAAAAATACTTAAATTCCTACTTTAAAGTTATCTTGAAAAGATAATATTGATGACATGGCAATTTTGTTTTTGAAAGAAAGATGCTAAAAACTGATCACCATTTCAGATGCTTCAAATCAACAATTTTATAATAAGAGCCTGAAGTAGAAAGCATGTGGGCATAGGACAAATATGTGGCCAGCCAGTCCTAATTTTGCTCTTATTAAAAATGCCATTATGATTGATTGACTTTCTCTTTAAATTCTTCACTGTGATTGAAGACCACTCCATATATACATCATCAAGAAATGCTGTTAACACATGGACAGACAAGACAGTAACATTCTAGTGGCTTCTGTTATGCAGCACAAATAATAAGGAAAAAAAGAACTTAGCAGTGTTGCACAGGACGTCAGTGTTTTGTACACATACCATACTTTCTTTTTCAGGACACAATTTAAAACCCCAATAATTCTGTGTCTAAGCCTTATAAAACAGATACTTGTAAAGCTTATAAATTAGATGTTGAGGACTTTCATGGAGGCAGTGCGAGCCTTAATTTGAGAGAATGGCAATGAAACCTCATTATCAATAACAAATCATTATGATAGTTGCTTATTATTCTTTCAGGACCTTTGAAGAAAAATAGATAGAAAACACTTCTCTTCTCACAAATGTCTATGCACTGTGCTTTCCTGAGAAACCACCACTAATTTCAAACCGCAATAAAATTCTAGTTTCACAGGAAGTGCAGAGATGAACAAAGAAATGATGAATATGCTTGGCCAAGCTATGCAGCACTGTGTCAATATTTACTAAAAAAAAAAGTAGACAAACAATTTTTCTATTATTTTAAAGTAAAGATAAGGCTATGGAAATACCATCAAAACAAAGATTTAAATTTTGTCTTAAAGAAACATAATGTGATTTTGTTGCTAATTTTGCAAAATGGTAGTATTGAGGTCATTCTAAAGGAAATATTTTGAGATTACATAGTTATAGCTTCCTTCAAAAACAAAAGAATTGCAGATTCAATCTACTGATACTAAATATGTTCAATCTACTGATAATCATGTTTCATATATATATGTGCATGTATATATATATATATATATATATATATATATACACACACACACACACAAACGTGATAGTTCTTTTAGGCAGGTAACAGGACAAAAGTCAATTGGGAAAAGTATGGACTTATTCAGGCAATATATAATATATAGAATATAGAATAGCACAAAGAGAAAGATCACATAATCTCTGATTAGAAATAAAAGTAAGTAAGATGAGAATTATAATTTCAGTTAGTACTGCATGTTACAGATTCTTCTTCAAATTTTGTCAGGCACAGGGAAATAATTAGGATAATATAGACTCATTACAGAAGGGGAAAAAAAACATTGCTAACATTGCAGTATTCTTTTTATAAGTTGCGTATTGATTATGAAAGCTCTAACGACTCTTGCTTTTATTTGATAACTATGAGATTTTTTTACCCTTGCTATCAAGAGTGCTACTTTCTTTGCCTAATATATTTCAACCAGTATGAAGTCAGAAAACAATGCAAAAAGTAATTCCCAGCCAATGTGATGTTGCTTAAGAAATTTAAACGATAAAAATCAAATTAAAGCTTTGAAAAGGCAGGCTTAGACCTCCTTAAGAAGACAGTTAATGGCCTACCGTAATTTGATCACTTTTTCATGAAAAATTCCATTCAGTTTCCGATAGATTTTGCAGAGTTCATTCCGTGGAGATACTTTTAGGGAAATAGAGAGGAGGGTTGTGGACCGTGGGATCTCCTCACTCCTCCTCTGTGCAGCCCAGCAGCTCCGACCGCAGCGTGATCCTCCCATACCAGGACCAAGGAAGGATCCTTATGTGCCGTGCATAGATGGGAGGGTCGATGACATTTTTTCTGTGGGTATCATTGTCAAAATTGCCCTGGAAAACCTAGTAAAGACGAACAGACTATCAATCATATGGCTTTCTTTTTCTTGGGAATTATTTTTATTATTTTCTTGTTTGGATCATTTTTCTCATATGTGAGATTTGATAACTAATCATGTTATATTTTTCGAGACATAATGCAGCTTCTTTTTAATGATCATTTTTAAATTGACTAGCCAATGAATGTTTAAAGACTTAAATAAGTTGAAAATGTATTTCAACTGTCTGAGGCAGGAATACATAGATTTATCATTTTTATGTTTTTTTTTTTAAAAGGTCAGGTTTTTTTTTTTTGTTTTTTTTTTTTGCTTCTATCACAGGCTGCTATTGGTTAGGCAGCTTGCTGAAGGTTGTCTCTTCTAAGGAGTGATTCAGAGATCCAGGCTGTTGCAAGTTACCACCATTATCTGAAAAACGCGGCATCCACATTCATAAGGGGCAACGTGAGAGAAAGCTGTTAGATTACACAGGCTTTTTTAAAAAACAGGTATGGAAGCAGCTTAAATCATTTCTGGATACATCTCATTGACCTTAACTAATTATATGACCTCAGCCCAACTACAAAGGAGGCTGGGAAATGGAGAGGAGCATGTGGATATCTGGTGAGCATAACAGTCTCTATCAATCACAATGTCTTTGGCTTACTTCTCACCTAGAGAACAAAATTAACCCATTATTAAGAGAGACAACCACAATCAATGCTAGTAACTACTTTTTTCTTGCCTTGTCTATTATTAATTCCTGGATCCATACAATACTCTTGTGACCATTGTGACCTATAATATCCTGACATGTTGGCATCGCATGACTTCTTCATACTTCTTTTGTTTCAAAGCTTTTTTGAGGTGTTTATGTCCATTTTTCTCCCAAGAGGCTTTTACAGTAAACTTTGAGAAGTGCTTGCTTTAGAAAGAAAGAAAACAAAATCGGCAGTTGGCACAGTGTGGAGTAGTGGCGCGTGGTCTGAATGACTGAGTTTTTCATATGTGCTTACTTTTGCTGTGAGCACTTGGACTGCACCTAGACCCAGACTAAAAGGTACACCATCTCCCCTCCTTCAAAGAATCATCATCCAAGGACCTACCAGAGACCACAAGAAAACATGGGGAGAAGCTATCAAAGGATGGAGACAAGATGGCAGAGTAGAAGGATGTGAGCTCACCTCTTTTTATGAAAACACCAAAATTACAGCTAACTGCTAAACAACAACTGACAAAAAACCAAAAAACAAACAAAAAAAACCCTGCTGGAACCTACCAAAATGGATATCCTACATCCAAAGACAAAGAAGAAGCCACAATGTGAGGAGGAGCCCGTGAGAATCTGGTTTTGAAGGCCAGCAGGATTTGACTGCAGGAATTCCAAAGGACTGGGGGAAACAGAAACTCCATTCTTGGAGGATGCACACAAGGTCTCGTGCACACAAGGACTCAGGGAAAAAAGGAGTGACCTCCAAAGAGACTGGGCCAGACCTACCTGCTAGTATTGGAGGGTCTCCTGCGGAGGCAGAGGGCGACTGTGGCTCATTGCCAGGACAGAGACACTGGCAGTGGCAGCTCTGATGAGTACTCACTGTGTGAACCCTCCTGGAGGCTGCCATTTCCTCCCCACACCTAGCCTTACCCAACAACCTGTAGGCTCCAGTGCTGGGTCTCCTCAGGCCAAACAACCAACAGGGTGGAAACACAGCTCCACCCATCAGCAGACAGTTTGCTTAAAGTCTTCCTGAGCACAGCCCTGCCCACCCACCAGTGGTCAGGATCCAGTCCCTCACATCAGGAAGCCTGCACAAGCCTCTTAGACAGCCTCATCCACCAGGGGGCAGAGAGCAGAAGCAAGAAGAATTACAACCTTGCAGCCTGCAGAACGGAAAATGCAATCAAAGAAAATTAGACAAAATGAAATGGCAGAGGGATATGTCCCAGATGAAGGAACAAGATAAAACCCCAGAAGAACAACTAAGTGAAGTGCAGATAGGCAATCTACCCTAAAAAGAATTCAGAGTGGGCTTCCCTGGTGGCGCAGTGGTTGGGGGTCCGCCTGCCGATGCAGGGGACACGGGTTCGTGCCCCGGTCCGGGAGGATCCCACATGCCGCAGAGCGGCTGGGCCCGTGAGCCATGGCCGCTGGGCCTGCGCTCCGCAGCGGGAGAGGCCCACGTACCACACAAAAAAAAGGAATTCAGAGTAATGATAGTAAAGAATGATCCAAGATCTTGGAAAAAGAATGGAGGTACAGATCAAAAAGATGCAAGAAATGTTTAACAAAGACCTAGAAACAAACAGAGATGCATAATAGAATAACTGAAATGAAGACTATACTAGAAGGAATCAATAGCAGAATAACTGAAGCAGAAGAATGGATAAGTGAGCTGACTGATAGACAGAATGGTGGAAATCACTGCTGCAGAACAGAATAAAGAAAAAAAGAATGAAAAGAAATGAAACAGCTTGAGAGACCTCTGGGACAACATTCACATTATAAGGGTCCCAGAAGGAGAAGAGAGAGAGAAAGGACCTAAGAAAATATTTGAAGAGATAATAGCTGAAAAATTCCCTGACATGGGAAAGGAAATAGTCACCCAAGTCCAGGAAGCACAGAGATGTCCCAGGCAGGCTACACCTAAGGAGGAACACACCAAGACACATAGTAATCAAATTGACAAAAATTAAAGACAAAGAAAAAAAAATAATAAAAGCAACAAGGGAAAAGCAACAGATAACACACAAGGGAATTCTCATAAGGTAATCAGCTGATGTCTCAGCAAAAACTCTACAAGCTAGAAGGGAGTGGCACTATATATATAAAGTGAGGAAAAGGAAGAACCTACAGCCAAGAATACTCTATCCAGCAGGGCTCTCATTCAGATTCAACAGAGAAGTCAAAAGCTTTACAGACAAGCAAAGCTAAGATTACTTAGCACCACCAGACCAGCTTTGCAACAAATGCTAAAGGAACTTCTCTAGGTGGAAAAGAAAAGGCCACAACTACAAATGAGAAAATTATAAATAGAAAAGCTCAGAGGTAAAGGCAAACATACAGTAGAAGTAGGAAATCATCCACACACAAATATGATATCAAAGCCAGCAATCGTGAGGAGAGTACAAATGCAGGATACTGGAAATGTACTTGAAATTAAAAGACCAGCAACTTAAAACAATCTTGCTTGTATACAGACTGCCTTTATCAAAACCTCATGGTCACTGCAAACTGGAAATCCACAATAGGTACACACACACAAAAGAAAAATGAATCTAAACAGAATACTAAAGTCAGTCATCAGATGACAAAAGAAGAGAACAAGCAAGGGAAGGGAAGAAAAAAGACCTACAAAAAGAAATCCAAGACAATTAACCAAGTGGCAGTAAGAACATACATATCAATAATTACCTTAAGCATAAACAGATCAAATGCTCCAACTAAAAGACATGGACTGGCTGGATGGATACAAAAACAAGACCTGTATATATGCTGTCTAAAAGAGACCCACTTGAGATCCGGGGACACATACAGACTGACAGTGAGGAGATGGAAAAAGGTATTCCATGCATATGGGAATCAAACGAAAGCTGGAGCAGCAATACTTGTATCAGACAAAATAGACTTTAAAATAAAGACTGTTACAAGAGACAAAGAAGGACGCTACATGATGATCAAGGAAGCAATCCAAGAAGAATATATAATAATTGTAAATACATGTGCCCCAAATATAGGAGCACCTCAATATATAAGACAAATGCTAAAATCTATAAAAGGAGAAATCAACAGTAACACAATAATAGTGGGGAACTTTAATACCCCCCTTTCATCAATGGACAGATCATCCAGATAGAAAATCAAAGCAGCAGAATACACTTTCTTCTCAAATGTACATGGAACATTCTCCAAGATAGATCACAAACTGAGACAGAAATAAAGCGTTGGTAAATTTAAGAAAATTGAAATCATATCAAGCATCTTTTCCAACTACAAAGCTATGAGATTAGAAATCAATTACAGGAAAAAAAAACTGTAAAAAACACGAACACCTGGAGGTTAAATTTGGTAAAGTTACAGGATACAAAATTAATACACAGAAATCTGTTGTATTTCTATACACTAACAATGAAAGATCAGAAAGAGGAATTAAGGAAATAATACCATTTACTATTGCTTCAAAAAGAATAAAATACCTAGGAATAAACCTGCCTAAGGAGGCAAGAGACCTGTATTCCAAAAACTATAAGATGCTGATGAAAGAAATAGAAGATGACAGAAACAGATGGAAAGATATACCATGTTCTAGGATTGGAAGAATCAATATTGTGAAAATGACTACAGTACCCAAAGCAATCTATAGATTCACTGCAATCCCTATCAAATTACTAATGGTATTTTTCACAGAACTAGAGCAAAAAATTTTAAAATATGTATGGAAACATAAAAGACCCTGAATAGGCAACGCAATTTCGAGAAAGAAAAACAGAGCTGGATGAATGAGGCTCCCTGACTTCAGACTATACTACAGAGGTACAGTCATCAAAGCAGTATGGTACTGGCATAAAAAACAGAAATATAGATCAATGGAATAGAATAGAAAGCCCAGAAATAAACCCATGCACCTACAGTCCATTAATCTACGACAAAGGAGGCAAGAATATACAGTGCAGTGGAAAAAAGACAGTCTCTTCAATAAATGGTGCTAGGATAAATGGACAGCTACAAGTAAAAAAATGAAATTACAACATTCTTTAATGCCATGCATAAAAATAAACTCAAAATGGATTAAGGACCTAAATGTAAGACTGGATACTATAATACTCTTAGGGGAGAACCTAGGCAGAACACCCTTTGACATAAATTGCAGCAGTATCTTTTTTAATCCATCTCCTAGCATAATGAAAATAAAAACAAAAATAAACAACTGGGGGGCTTCCCTGGTGGGGCAGTGGTTGAGAGTCCGCCTGCTGATGCAGGGGACACGGGTTCATGCCCCCAGTCCAGGAAGATCCCACATGCCATGGAGCGGCTAGGCCTGTGAGCCATGGCCGCTGAGCCTGCGCTTCGCAACGGGAGAGGCCACAACAGTGAGAGGCCTGGGTACCGCAAAAAAAAAAAATAAATAAACAACTGGGACCTAATTAATCTTAAAAGCTTTTGCACAGCAAAGGAAACCATAAACAGAATGAAAATACAACCCACGGAATGGGAGAAAATATTTGCAAATGCTGTGACAGAAAGGGATTAATCTCCAAAATTTACAAAGAGCTCATGTAGCTCGATGTCAAAAAAAAAAACAACCTATTCAAAAAATGGGCAGAAGACATAAACAGACATTTCTCCAAAGAAGGCATACGGGTGACCAAGAGGCACATGAAAAGATGCCCAACATCACTAATTATTAGAGAAATGCCAATCAAATCTACAATGAGATATCACCTCACACCAGTCAGAATGGCCATCATTAAAATGTCTGCAAACAATAAATGCTGGAGAGGGTGTGGAGAAAAGGGAACCCTCCTACACTGCTGGTGGGAATGTAAACTGTCACAGCCACTACAGAGAACAGTATGGAGTTTCCTTAGAAAAACTAAAAATAGAGCTACCATGTGATCCAGCAATCTCACTCCTGGGCTTATATCCAGAGAAAACCATGTTTTGAAAGGATACATGCACCCCAATGTTCACGGCAGCACTGTTTACAATCACCACAACATGGAAGCAACCTAAATGTCCATTGACAAGGAATGGATAAAGAAGATGTGGTACATATATACAATGGAATATTACCTGGCTATGAAAAAGAATGAAATAATGCCATTTGCAGCAACGTAGATGGACCTGGAGATTATCATACTAAGTGAAGTAAGTCAGACAGAGAAAGACAAATATCATATGATATTACTTATATATGGAATCTGAAAAAAATGTTACAAATGAACTTATTTACAACACACAGGCTCACAGACTTAGAGAACGAACTTACTTATGGTTACTAGGGGGAAAGGGTGGTAGGGAGGGATAAATTGGGAATTTGGGATTGACATATATACACGGCTATATTTAAAATAGATAATCAACAAGGACCTACTGTATAGCACTGGAAACTTTGCTCATTATTCTGTAATAACCTAAATGGGAAAAGAACTTGAAGAAGAATAAATACACGTATATGTATAACTAAATCACTTTGCTGTACACCTGAAACTAACACAACATTGTATACTCCAATATAAAATTAAATTAAAAAACTGAAGCTAGTAAATGTAAGGATATAAGGTATGGTAAAAAGGAAGAAAAACAAAACCAAAACACTGGGATCCTGATAGGAATGGCATTAAATTTTAAATTACTTTGAGAGAAATTAATGTATTTATAATATTTAAACTTGAACATTTTACCATTTTTAACCTATAGATTTTGAACATTTATTATTCATTCTATTTTATATTTGTATTTTTTCCTTGTTCAACTAGTATAGTGAAAATCTCTTCAAAGTTTTCTCTTTTAGCTTTATGAGGCATCTTACAATTGGAAGATAATTTTTAGCTTGCTTGAGATCGAAACATGCCTACATAGTCAAAGAGAAATTGAAAATAAAATTCCCCAAAGGGGAAAAAAGAAAAGAAACTCCATTATCTCATGACAGAATATTTAACCCATATCATTGAACATTCTGAAATTAAGGGGAATGTTTTAAAAATGGCCACCTTCAGTTGGTTCAGTCTCACATGATCACAAAAAGTCCCCTGGAAAGACAAAAATAAAGATATTCTTCTCTAAAGCTCTAGAGAGTAAGAGAGTATGACACATTAATAGACACAACAGACAAGATGCGGTAATCTTTCTGCTGGTTCCATGGAAAGATTATGAACCGTTGAGGGTGAATGCAAAGTGCCATCCCCATCTTGTGGGGGAATAATTTTTCAGCTTGACACAAAATATATCTCATAAGGCTGTTTCTGAATAAATATTTGAAGAAGGGAATACTGAACTGTGCCAAGTCTAGAATTCATCATCCTGGCATAACTGAATCTATGTTCTTTTAATACGAATTTTACCATCAGCAATGTTCTGGCTCGCACTGACCAAAAAGGAACTAGTTTTGGACTGAAATGTGTTAGTAAATAACAATGTCTCTGTTAGCAAAAGCTCACATGTATAGGATATACCATGCAAACACTCACCAAAAATCTTGAGAGATGTTGTCATTGCAACAGCAAAAAATAAGAGAGTACATTCTATGGTTTCCAGACAATCTCTCTGACATATGGGTTCAAATGCTTCACTGAGACTGTGGTGTTAAGAATTTAACAGAGAATCTAAAATCCAATTTCATAGCCCGGCTAGAGAACTTAATGTATATGTTTGGCATAATAGAGTTTAAATTCATTAACTTTCATTGCAAATCTGCAACAGTTCAAAATATAGTGTTTTACCACTTTGGGGGAAGGAAATACAGGAAGAAATAATTTTCTTTTAAATCACTGGTCTTCAGCACAAGTTTCAATACGGAACTATCAATCCCCAAAGCAGTAGTTGAATTATTAGTTATACCTATCTCTTTACACATAATGGAGAATACACAGAGGGAAAGTACAGCAGCTCTGAAACTACATACAGCTACGACATTTCTGATTTAATGTGTGAAAGTTATAGATATTTGAGTGCTCATTAAAAAAATTAAATGAAGTTTCATAAAACAGGATAATTAAAAAACCAAAAATGCCCACAGAAGGACAGCCTAAATCTGTATTGGAATCAACCAAACTAGGATCTAAAAGTACTAAAACTATACTTTCATTTTTGGAGGTCTCTCAGTGATGATACAGCAGAGAACACAAGGCACACATTTGCAAATTCTAGCATGACATCTTGTGCTTGCTGTGCAAACATGTGGCACATGTGCTGTTTCTTGTCTCCAACACTAGGAAGATCCTGCTAAAGCATGCTATTTCAATGCTTTACCTGGCAAAGGAATGCAAACTCAGTATTTTTAGTTAACTTTATATAAAATCTGTAAAAATTCTGGAAAAGTGCTTTCACATACACATTTTAGAGATTTAAACACCTAGATTGAATTCAAAGTCTGAAAAGACTGATGGAGAACATTAAATCTCCATATAGAAGGGAAAACAGTGAACCTGAGAAAGAGTTGGGAAGCTTTTAGAAAGAGTATGCCCCTGTTTACAATAGCCAAGACATGGAAGCAACCTAAATGTCCATTGACAGAGGAATGGATAAAGAAGATGTGGTACATATATACAATGGAATAGTATTCAGCCATAATAAAGAATGAAGTAATGCCATTTGCATCAACATGGATGGACCTGGTGATTATCATACTAAGAGAAGTAAGTCAGAGAAAGACAAATATCATATGATATCGCTTATATAAAGAATCTAAAAAAAAAAGATATAAATGAACTTATTTATAAAACAGAAACAGACTCACAGACATAGGAAACAAACTTATGGTTACCAAAGGGGAAGAGGGATAAATTAGGCATTTTGGATTAACATATACATACTACTATATATATAATAGATAACCAACAAGGACCTACTATATAGCAGAAGAAACTATACTCAATATCTTGTAATAATCTATAAGGGAAAAGAATCTGAAAAAAAGTTTTATATATATGTATGGCTGAATCACTTTGCAGTACACCAAAAACTAACACAACATTATAACTCAACTATATTTCAATTAAAAAAAGAAAGTATGCATAAGTTTCAGTTTTAGGAGGGGGCTTAGCTAATTAGCTGGTAACAAGTTTGCTGAGATACTCAAATGTGATATGCTTAGAAGTCTCTCAGGTTTTTCCCAACACATGGGACCTGGACAAAAAGGCACTCAAGGTACCTTGGAGAGGCTTCTATAGTTACAAACCAGGAGAAGATAAGAGAGAGAATAATGAAACTGCTTCAATGTGACTGAGATCTTGGATTTGGTTTTCTTATGTCAACTCTCCTGTGATACTAGATAAAATTCAAATCAGATTGTAGTGAGGATTCAGATCTCAACACAGAGAGACTATCAGATAAAATAAAACAATTAAACGTTGCTAGAAGCAATATTTTTTGTAAGCTGAAGCTTGTCATTCTTTGGTAAAGACAATGGTCTGTTCAGGCCAGAGTAGCCAGCCATCGTCAGTAGCAAGCTCCCAAGCATCACGGAGGAAGGCAAGGTTATCTATCCTCCATGACTCAGTCAGAGGGCTGGGGCACATCCCCGGTTCTTTTAGCAGTCATGTGCTATGACTCTGCCTTTCACAAGTACTGAGAAATCCTTTGGGGATTTCTTGCACATACTACTTATTTGCTAAGTCATCAGGTATGTACTTCTTTCTAATATTTGTCTTAAAGTTAACTCATTAAATTTTTTTTTAATTTAAATAATTTATTTTTGGCTGCATTGGGTCTTTGTTGCTCCGTGCCGGCTTTGTCTAGTTGTGGCTAGAAGGGGCTACTATTCGTTGTGGTGCGCGGCCTTCTCATTGCGGTGGTTTCTCTTGTTGCGGAGCACGGGCTCTAGGCACGTGGGCTCAGTAGTTGTGGCACACAGGCTTGGTTGCTCAGTGGCATGTGGAATCTTCCTGGACCAGGGCTCGTACCCGTGTCCCCTGAATTGGCAGGCGGATTCTTAACCACCATGCCACCAGGGAATCCCCTCATTAAAAATTTTAAAGAGATTCACGTTGTTCTAACCTTTTGGAATTTATGTTCACATCATCCAAATAGCCAAGTGGTTTTAAGCATTTTTCTGTAGTCTCCCTGAGCTCTTCAACGCTAACAGGTCATTATTTTAGCAAGGTCTCAGGTGACATCGCTTTATCCCTGTGGCCTTCTGGTCGTCCCCTTCTAGATTTCATTATTTCTTTTCTGATATGTAGAGACTAGACCCATATTTGGGATTCCAGATATTGTGGAAATAAAAGGGTTGAATCAAGCTATCTCAAGTTTCCTCTATTACTTGCATTTGCATTGTTAATGGTGTCAAACATAGCGTAGGCTTTATTGAGTATACCTGTACACAGACCTGAGGTCCTTAATGGAGAAAGGACAGAGATAAAAACCCATTTCCCTAGGGCAACATGTGTGTGTGTACTGGGAGGGGGGGTGCAAAAGCTAAGAATTCTTTACTTAGCACATATAATTTCAATTATTTGTCCTTTCATCCAGAGTGCATATAAAGAAGTTCGAAAAAAAAGTCTTTTCTAGCTCTCATCCCTGAAACACTGTTTTTATGGAATTCTGTCCATACAATGGAAGAATCTGAGACTTGGAAGAGAAGGCATAGATCTGCTAGTGCCAACTTCCCTCTCTAACATTTCTGACATGGAACTTTCAGCTTATCTGTGGCAAGCCTCAGTATAACAAAGCGGGTATGTATTTAGACACTTTGAAATTCTGCCTTCTTATTAGGCTGAAATATGCCTCTTTCTAACGTCCATCTATCAATCTAGAGCTTTATTCTCAACAAGCATAGATGTCTAGCTATCAAAAGAAAAACACCACTGACATATTTAACAGTAACACAAACCTTTCAAACTCAAATTCAACGCTTTAGGCTAATCATTCACGGCTCCTTAAAAAAGTCCACACGTTAGGTGATTTTCAGACTTGTCTTGATTTCATTCCATTGGATACCCTCTGGTTTAACTGTGGTTCTATTAAAGTGTGGTATTTGCTTGGACATAGTACCTAGTTATTATACCAATGGCTCAAAAAATAAAGCATACCTTTGTTGTAGATACAATGCTTCTATCAAAACAGTCTAAGATTTAAAACTATTATATTACATTTTGGGTCATGGTTGATTGCTTTATGGTCAAATAAACTCTGAATTTTTTCGTAAAATTTTTCCAAAGCCAGAATTTCCCCAATTTCTTACTTGTAAAATGGATTTATAGGGCATGTAGAAATTTACATTTATCCCAATTTCATTTCATTGAATTCATGGCATTTTAAAATTAGCAATTCCTAGTTAAAATTATGATCTATTTTAAAAATAGTGGAAATTTGGTAGATATTAGGATTTAAGTATCTATTTCATAAAGTAACCATTTATATATTATGTGAGCATGAAATCTGATTTTTGTGGGTGACATAAAGGACTTATACTTACTAGCTTATGGTTCAGCATCATAAAACTCATTTTTATATACATCAACATTACTTGAAGTTTTTGGACTGTTAAAAATTTCAGAGTTACAACTTGAATCAATGTGCTGATTTGAAGTCTTATGAAAAATTTCACAGAATTAGTATGCACAAATGACATTAAACATAATATTTATCCATATGAGTAGTGTTTATAAGAGGCTTCATTTGTTTCTGATGCTATGACTAGATTATTAATATGCTTTAGGCTAAGCTGCATTTTAAGTTATATCCTGCTTTGCCTTATATTGGGGCATTCCAAAAATCAAAACTTTTCATTACAAAAGCAAAATTAAAATTGTTTTAAAATGTATAGAAAATTGTTTTTTAAAAGTTTCAGTGAGTGGTGTAAATTTACATCACGTTTAAAAAAATCTTATTGGAAGTTTTGCACTTTGTGAAACTTCTGTTAGTGACTGGATATAAAAAGGTTGAAACTAAAGTTTGATTCTTTTATCTGACGTAGACTCTAGCTATTATTCAGTGAATTCAATTTTCTAGGAAAATTTACCAGTACCCTGAAACCATTTCATGATTGAATGGTTGGTATATCATTCTTGATGGTTTTCTCTGCAATCAATTCCACTAAATCAATGAAAATCTGTAACAAAATTAGCCTAAATATAAGCACATTCTTTCAGATGTAATAAGGAAACAAGAAACAAGTATTCAGGTAAATTCCAATATTCTAGGAAACGTTCCTAGGAAAATAGTGCATATTGAGAATCACATTCTAAAAAGTACACCAAAGCGGGGGAAAAGGCTTTTGTTGGAAAGAGTAGATTGTTAACAAGAGTCTACATTGATTATCAGTCTGCAGAAGAATAAGCTGGGGCATGAGTCCTCACTATAGTACATCCCAACAGTGCTGCAGCAAAAATCCTCATTGGCAGAAAGGAATAGGAAGCTATCAAAATGTCTTCTAACCCAAAGCATCTTGAATAAAACGATTGCCCTCCAAAAGTGCAGATGAGGTAAGGCCATAGCCAACAGAAACTATTTGTCAGCCGGTGAACATTTCTGTGTAGTTCAGGATTGTTGAATCTAGTATAGTCATAGTGTTTGCACATACTCGTCATTCCAGAAAGGGTTGTACAGTTCCTACAACTTTGTGTAATATAAGTGTGCAGTGAAAGATTAACTTTATCCAAGGTGGCGGGGGAGGAGGGTGTTAATCTTTGCCCACAGCTCCTGGGATGATAATCTCTATAAACCCTTGGAAAATCCTGAATCATAAGAGTGTCTTTGTGTACATGGGGGTCTTGGGTCACACAAGATAGCCCATGATAACAATGTGATGTATGGTGGGGGCTATAAGCCACCTTGACCCACTGGAGGGCTAGAGACTAAACTCAGCCATGCAGGTGGTCAACCATGTCTATATGATTAAGCGTCAATAAAAATTCTGACCGTCAAGGCTGAGGTGAGCTTCCCTGGTTGGCGATACATGATTGCTGAGAGGAGTTACCACCGTCCAAGCCTCCACCGAGAGAGCAACTGAAAGCTCATGTTTGGAATTCTCCCGGATTTTCCCCCAAATGCCTCTTCTCTTGGCTGACTTTTATCTGTATCCTTTCACTGCCATAAACTGTAACTACGAATATAATAGCTTTAAGTGAATTCGGTGAGTCTGTCTAGTGAATTATCAAATCGGAGGTGGTCTTGGAGATCTAGCAACTCTCAAATGATGTCATGAGCAAGGGTGGTTTGGGAACTCCCAACTTTGCACTGAGTAACTCATGTTGAAATGTTACAGGTTCCACAGGGCTTTTTGATATTTGCAACATTCGTTTGTCTGAAAGAATTGTGGCCAGCACTTCCTCTACATCATATGCCAGGCCTGCAACAGATACTCAGGCTTCAAAGTTAATTGTGAACTTTTTTTTTCTGATTCTTTGAATAAATCCTGACATAACAAGCTATTAAAATGTATTTATCGTGGTCCTGTGTACACTTTCTAAATCCCCCACTCTTAGTTTCTACTCTGTATTTTACTCACTTTTCTTAATTTCTAGATGATATTTAATTCTTATGGACATAATATTATAAATACAGCAATCAACTGTATTTCTTTAATATTGTTTCTGCAAAGGTTTATACGTTCTTTGGAGAACATTACTTTGGCCTTCTGTGGGGATTAATTCGAAATCCCCTGAGAAACTACAGTCCGGTTTTCTGAAAGCTACAGACCATGGTGACATATATAAATAATTCTGTACCATATTTCATACTGGCTACCAATTTTTATCTCTTTCAAAATCTTGTTTTGTTCCATAAGCCCTTTTAAAAATCTGGTTTGAGATTTCTTTGCTTCCTAAAGCCCTCAATGAAATTATATGAGGCTTTCAAACTGCCTAACTAAAGATTTGACTTTAAAGGTCCAGTTATAGAACACTTTTGTTTGATGGGGGAAGTGAAAAGGAAAACAAGTTCCATGTCTTTCTTCCACCAGTGCATGAATCATTTTAGACCATTAAAATGAATATATGCATTCTCTGAGAAAATTATTTCCACCCCATGGTTGCTCTCAGGAGATTTCCTGTGGCTCTGAAGCTTGCTCTCTTTTGTAATTATGTTCTAATAGGTCTTTGGCTTCAAGGAATGCTACGTTCCACTGAACCAATCCTGTTTTGCTTCATGCTCCTGGTATATGTAGCTCTCTGATTATATCCCAAGAAATTTTTTACTAAACCACTTAGAATTTGATGTTCACTTAGAATTCTTGCTGCGTTATTTATTTGCCATCTATTGTTCTTTCTGTTAGGCATTTTTTTTCAAAATGCACCAATGTGAGATTCTAATAATAATTGCCTCAAAATGCAAGTATGTTGTCTTTTTCCCCCTACCCTGGCAGTAAAGGGCCTTTTATTGCTTTTCAAATTGTTATACATTCTCCTTCATTTTTCTGTAATTGATGTGAATGCTGGTTGGCTGATATTTAATTCTTGATTGGGAAAGAAAGAGAGCTGTGATATCTTTCTAAAATTCCTTGTTTCCTGCGTACTCTGGGGGTTGCAAGTGTTGGGAAAGAAGAGGAAATGGCACAACTTTGGGAGTATTTTTGAGAACATTTAACTGCTGGCCTGTCATAGATGCACTCAAATGACCCAAATTGGCATGAGATTAAGGGATATAACACTCCACTGTACCATCAACCTCTCTATAACTGACAAGCAAGCGTAGGTTATCCTGTGATTCCCTAGTCCACTATGAGAATGACAAGTTGAGCTAAAGAATTGCTAAGGAAATAAACAAATGGGACCTAACCAAATTCAAAAGCTTTTGCACAGTAAAGGAAACCATAAACAAAATGAAAAGACAACCTATGGAATGGGAGCAAATATTTGCAAGTGATGCCATGAACAAGGGATTAATTTTCAAAATATACAAACAGCTCATACAGCTCAATATCAAAAAAACCCCAAACAACCCAATAAAAAATGGGCAGAAGACCTAAATAGACATTTCTCCAAAGAAGACATACAGATGGCCAATAGGCACGTGAAAAGATGCTCAACATTGCTACTTATTAGAGAAATGCAAATCAAAACTACAATGACGTACCACCTCACTTCGGTCAGAATGGCCATCACCAAAAGTCTACAAACAATAAATGGTTGAGAGAGTATGGAGAAAAGGCAACACTCCTTTGCTGTTGGTGGGAATGTAAATTAGTGCAGCCACTATGGAGGCTCCTTAAAAAACTAAAAATACAGCTGCCATATGATCCATCAATCCCACTCCTGGGCATATATCCAGACAAAACTCTAATTCAAAAAGATACATGCACCTCAATGTTCATAGCAGCACTATTTACAATAGCCAAGACATGGAAGCAACCTAAATGTCCATCAACAGAGGAATGGATAAAAAAGATGTGATGTATATATATACAATGGAATATTAGCCATAAAAAAGAATGAAATAATGCCATTCGCAGCAACATGGATGGACCTAGAGATTATCATACTAAGTGAAGTAAGTCACACAGAGAAAGGCAAATATCATATGATATCACTTATATGTGGAATCTAAAAAAGTGATATAAATGAACTTAGTTACAAAACAGAAACAAACTCACAGACATACAAAACAAATTTACGGTTACCAAAGGAGGGAGGTGGGGGAGGGATAAATTAGGAGTTTGGGATTAGCAGGTACACACTACTATATACAAAATAGATAACCAACAAGATCCTACTGTATACCACAGGGAGCCATACTCAATATCTTGTAATTAACTATAATGGAGAAGAAAAAGGAATTGCTAAGATTCAACCCAACCAGAGGAGAGGCGGAAGGTGACTGGGGACCGAGTTCCACCTCCATTCCTTCTGTGGTTTTCTAGCATAACCTTTGCACCAAGTAGCTGGAGCCCTGGCAGCTTGAAAAGAGCCAGAAGAACTCCTCTGAGAAATTCATATGACTTTTGTTAATAGGTCTTGACCCTGGAAAAAGACCCAGAGAAAAATCAAAGCAAAAGTTTCTAACTCTTGTCGACTGTTATCTTCCTTCCCTGCAACTTGCTGGTATTTTGTATGCTTACTCTAAAAGTCAGTAGGTAGGACACACTACCATATTTAAATTCTTTTATGATGAAAGTCTCCTTAAGTAACAAGAATATCCTAGGAAATATATCACATAGGATGATTGCCTATAAAGATTTATGAAACATAAAATATGCCATTCTAAACTGTGGCTATGTATTTAAACTATCTGCTTTCTAGCTGCTCAGATTTTGACTGCCATAGAAATATTCCCACAGAAAAAACAGAACTGGAAAAAAATCTCTGCTTTTCAAAGATATCTCCAGGAGGTATTACCAAGAGTAGTCAGAGAGTAAGCCCATCTAATTTTTCTTTTTATTCTAACAACAGAAATGTGGAAATGTCTTTCCCCTTTTCTATAAAAGTACAGAACATCCTCCTCTATTGAAGCTCAAGGCTCATCTTTCAGAATTTCCTAAATCATACCAGGCATTTTGCATTTTATCAGAACAATATGTGGTGTGACTTTAACCCCTTTATAGTAGCCGTCTAAATGATGTGGCAGTAGAGAAATTGGTATCTGATAATTTCCACCCCACATTAGGAACCTCTTCATCACTGTATGTCTCTTTGAAAAGCTTCACCCTATCTTGGTCTGAAATGACTTAGTACAGAGCTATATGTATGAGCACAGCAGTGATTTAAGCATTCAGCCACGTGTCTCCTAAGATGAAATGGTACTGAGGAGAAAGGAGTGTTAGGGAGTGGGAGAAGATAATCCTGGAGATGCATGAGGAGGTGGCAGAGGGGAAACTCAGAGCCGAAGCAGAGTGTGTGTGTGTGTGTGTGTGTGTGTGTGTCTAGGCACAGAATAAGGCATTTTCCTTTCTCCTCTCCCCTGTGCATTCTCAGGAGACCAGCTGATCCAGATGGGAAATTGGGGAGATCTTTAATGGAGATAGGGCTGTAAGATATAAGATATGGGATATACATATACTAAAAAAATTAACTGTTCATCTGAAATTCTAATTAACAGGTGTTCTGTATTTTATTTGCTAAATCTGGCAACCCTAAATGAAGAGCACAGGGAATCCTGGCCCTGAGCTGAGCAGGTGCAAACTCTGCTTTGGTCCGAACTGAATCCTGAGTCTTGTTGTCTCAATGAGCTATAAGGGTATACTTATTATTAAAATATACTTGATATCAGGAGGGAAAAGTCAACTTTGCTGTTACTTATAGATATTGATGAACTACCAAAAAGAAGAAGAAGAAAAAAAGTACAATATTGTATGTAAAAGTAACGTTTTCACTCACTCAGGAGGAATGCCTCCCTTTATTATTAATGTTTCATTTATCTGTACAAAATTAATTTTGTTTCTAGTTTTATTGGAAAGTAGGAAATTAATTTCTATGTTCTGTCTTCGGGGGTTTGGTAATCTGTTCACAGTTGCAGAAAAACTGGGAGGAATGCCCTTTCATGCAGGTATAATTTCTGGATTCATCTTTTATTTTTAAAAGTTATCTTTTTTTTTTTTTTTTTTTTGCGGTACGCGGGCCTCTCACTGTTGTGACCGCTCCCGTTGCGGAGCACAGGCTCTGCATGCGCAGGCTCAGCAGCCATGGCTCACGGGCCCAGCTGCTCCGCAGCATGTGGGATCTTCCCAGACCGGGGCACGAACCCGTGTCCCCTGCATCGGCAGGCGGACTCTCAACCACTGCGCCACCAGGGAAGCCCAAAAGTTATCTTTTAATCAGCTTTGTGTTTCAATTTACACCAGAAGCTTTATAATGATGAGAAATGTGTTGCCTCTTTAATTAGGGCCCCAAGAGGTTTTTGTACAGTTGTGTGTCTCAAGAGTGCACCATACGTATTAATATGTTTTTTCTTTGAGTTCTAACAAAAGGAAGTACATGAGAATCACTGCCAAATGGGTCATTTTATAGGGTGGGACAGATTCAGAAATCCTTTTATGGTTTCCAGTAAACATGGAACTGTGACAGGTATCTTGTATTCTTTTTCAGATTTAAACTATGAAAGAGTAGACATGAATATTAATTCTTTTTTTTTTTAATTAGAGTGAGTATTATCTCCTTAAAGGAAAAAAACATGCATATGTGTGTATAAAATCTCAATAGAGAATATACTTAAAAAGATATCACTTTGGCTGAAGTTAATGAGGGCAAATATCTTTCCTTGTTTTAAAACTTTGGTATTTTACTCTTTCATTTTAAAAGTATTAACGTAAAGACTTAATTGCTCATGTATTGCAGCTGATGGTGTGAGTGATGGTGGATAGGAAAAGTGGCACGTGTACCATGGACGATGTCCTTGAGGAATTTTTTATCTTCAAAATATATTAAACATCAAAATATTCATTGTTTGGTAATTATTTAGAAATGGAATGGATTCATATTTTTTGCTGTATTCTAGCCAAAAGCCAGTGCATAGTTCCAACAACCAAAATAATGACATGGTTTCTGTCTTAGACTGATTAAGTACTCATTTTCATAGTAGGAATGATAACTACCAGATTCACATTAAATAATATTTTGTAATTCTTCTAGTAAAAACAATAAAAATTTTTCTCAGCTAAGTTCTCCTGCTTTAATCAGCTTCATCACTGCCTTTTAATGAATAATAACATACTTGAATTTTCAACAATTTATTAAAGTTCAATAGCCTTGACCATTCTACTGGGGGGGGGCCTATCACCATTCAATATATATATTTTTTTACTTTTGTTGAAACTTTTGTAAATTCACGGCACTCAAAAGTTGCCCTTTTGCCTCTCCTCCAAGCAATACTTTTTATATCTTACAAATAACAGTGAAAACACAGCCATACAAAATCTACAGGATGCAGCAAAAGCAGTTTCTTAGAGGGAAGTTCATAGAAATACAGGCCTTCCTCAAAAAACAAGAAAAAAATCTCAAATAAACAACCTAAAAGAAAGAATTAGAAAAAGAACAAACAAAATCTAAAGTCAGCAGAAAGAAGAAAATAATAAAGATCAGAGAAGAAATAAATAAAATAAAGATTTAAAAAACAATAGGAAAAAATCAATAAAACCAAGAGCCAGTTCTTTGAAAGGGTAAACAAAATTGACAAACCTCTGGCCAGGCTCACCAAGAAGAAACGAGAGGACCCAGATAAACAAAATAAGAAATGAAAAAGGAGAAATAAATAACCACTGATACCACAGAAATGCAAAAAAAAAAAAAAACAACCCCAAAAGAATACAGTGAACAATTTATATGCCAACAAATTCGACAACCTAGAAGAAATGGACAAGTTTCTAGAAACATACAGCCCATCAAAATTGAATCAAGAAGAAATAGATAATTTGAACCGACTGATAACTACAAGTAAAATAGAATCTGTAATTAAACATCTTCCTATAAAAAAAAGTCCAGGACCAGATGGCTTCACAGGCAAATTCTACCAAACATACAAAGAAGAACTTATACTGATCCTTCTCAAAAGTCTTCCAAAAGACCAAAGAGGAGGGAACACTCCCAAAGACATTCTATGAAGCCACCATCACCCTGATACCCAAAACCAGACAAAGACACTACCAAAAAAGAAAATTACATGCCAATACCTTTCTTTGATGAATACAGATGCAAAAATTCTCAACAAAATACTAGCAAACTGAATCCAACAACGCATGAAAAGATCATACACCATGACCAAGTTGGATTGATCCCAGGTTCACAAGGATGGTTCAACATATACAAATCAATTAATGTGATACACCACATCAACAAAAGAAAAAACAAAAACCACATGATCATTCCAATAGACACAGAAAAAGCATTTGATAAAATTCAACATCCATTCATTATAAAAACTCGTACCAGAGTGGGTATAGAGGGAACATATCTCATAATAAAAGCTATTTATGATAAACCCACAGCCAGTATAATACTCAGTGGTGAAAAGCTGAAAGCCTTCCTGCTAAAATCTTGAACAGGACAAGGATGCTTACTCTCACCACTTCTATTCAACATAGTATTGGAAGTCCTAGCCACAGCAATCAGGCAAGAAAAAGAAATAAGGGGATCTAAATTGGAAGGGAAGAGGCAAAAGTGTCATTATATGCAGATGACATGATACACATAGAAAACCCTAAAGACTCCACACAAAAACTACTAGAATTGATAAATGAATTCAGCAAGGGAGCAGCATACAAGATTAACATACAACAATCAGTTGCATTTCTTTACACGAATGAGAAAGGGGATGTAGAAAAACAATCCCTTTTAAAAATCATATGCAAAAGAATAAAATCCTTAGGAATAAACCTGACCAAGGAGGTGAAAGGCTTGTATGCCGAGAAATATAAAACATTAATAAAGGAAACTGCAGATGATTCAAAGAAATGGAAAGATATCCTATGCTCTTGGATTGAAAGAATTAATTTTGTTAAAATGGCTGTACTATCCAAAACTATCTACAAATTTAATGTGATCCCTATCAAATTACCCATGACATTTTTCACAGAGCTAGAACAAATAATCCTAAAATATATATGGAACCAACAATAAAAGACCCAGAACTGCCAAACCAATCCTGAGGAAACAGAACAAAGCAGGAGGCATAACCCTCCCAGACTTCAGACAATACTGCAGTGCTACAGTAATCAAAACAGCATGGTGTTGACACAAAAACTAACATATGGGTCAATGGAACAGAATAGAGAGCCCAGAAGTAAACCCACACACCCTCTTCAACAAAGGAGGCAAGAGTATACAGTGGAGAAAAGACAGTGTCTTCAGCAAGTGGTTTTGGGAAAGTTGGATAGCTGCATGTAAATCAAATGAAGTTAGAACAGACCCTCACACCATACTCAAAAATAAACTCAAAATGACTTAAAGACTTAAATATAAGACATGACGCCAGAAAACTCCTAGCAGAGAATATAGGCAAAACATTCTCTGACATAAATCGTACCAATATTTTTCTTAGGTCAATCTTCCAAGGCAATAGAGATAAAAATAAACAAATAAGACCTGATCAAACTTAAAAGCTTTTGCACAGAAAGAAAACCATAAACAAAATGAAAAGATAACCTATGGACTGGGAGAAAATATTTACAAATGATGCGGCCAACAAGGGATTAATTTCCAAAATATACAAATAACCCATATAACTCAATAACAACAAACAACCCAATCAAAAAATGAGTAGAAGACCTAAATAGACATTTTTCCGAAGAAGACATACATATGGCCAGCAGGCACATGAAAAGATGTTCAACATCACTAATTATTAGAGAGATGCAAATCAAAACTATAATGAGGTACTACCTCACACCAGTCAGAATGGCCATCATTAAAATGTCTACAAATAACAAATGCAAGAGACAGTGTGGAGAAAATGGAACCCTCCTATGTTGTTGGTGGGAATGTAAGTTGGTGCAGCCACTACGGAAGACACTATGGAGATTCCTCAAAAAACTAAAAATAGAGTTGCGATATCCAACAATCCCACTCCTGGCATATATCTGGACAAAACTGTAATTCAAAAAGTTACATGCACCCCTATGTTCATAGAAACACTATTCACAATAGCCAAGACATAGAAACAACCTAAGTATCCTTTGACAGATGAATGGATAAAGAAGATGTGGTATATATATATATATATATATATATATATATATATATATA
>RJWK010009781.1:24239-44923 GCA_004363435.1 Platanista minor | reverse complement strand
CTGCCTGGCATCTCAGAAGCATGTAAATGAAAAGCTAAATAACATATCCTATTATTAACACTCCTCTGTGAAATGAGGGGTGTGGAGAGTGTGGAACAATGGTGTGCCGAGAAGTTGGGTCAGACAAGTGATAAATCAGTTGTGGAGAAATAGGGAAGGAATTACCATAAGCATTAAGCTACCATTCTCACGCAATGAATGCAGAATAATAATACCATCTTTGTAAGTATAATGATGTTCCTTATAAATTATAGATCAATTCAGAAAAATAGCACTTTTATATTTTAAAATAAACATAGACAGTATACCCACAACAATAATGCAAAGGTCCCATGGTAAGCCTCAATGAAATCTTAAATCCCCAAATAGAGCTCTCTGTTCATATTAATTCAAGGTAGGAATTATTCCTACCTTTTCCTTACAACAAAGAATCATTGTGTTCAATTTCCTTAACCTGCACATAATAATTCACTTGCTCCTTTATCTCTGAATGTCAGCTAGGAAGCACTGCCAATGACACTGTACAGAGAATGAAACAACCAGGACTTGGAGAAGCACCTCGGATTTCTTGGGTGGGAACGGAACCGGGAGGGTGATGCTTTTGCCTGTAGACGTACTGCTTTCAGGTTTTTATCTCCCCTACTAGATTCTAACCTCCCTTAAAACTGGATCTTATTTGTATTTGTATTTCCTATAATGCTGCTCACGATATGTACATGGTAGACATTTGGTAATTAAATGACTGCTTTTAGGGGCAGACTGTTCTGTGACACAGAACAAAGAAGAGCTGGAAGAATCAGATGGGAAAAAAGAAGATCCAGTCTCCTGGACGGATATCAATACCACCTCTGTGGTTCTAAAAATGTACAGATTCCCAGGCACAACACCAGACCTATTGACTCTACCTCTCTGGAGGAAGGCTTAGGAAGACCTAGCTTTAATGTGGATCCCAGGGGGTTTTGACTGCAGCTGGAAACGAGAGCCATTGTTCAGGTACCTAATCTCTCTTTTCCTAGCCTGGGGTGCTATACATTCATGCAGTAAATAACACCTTTTGCTGTATATTTATCAAACAGTATACCTATCATTTTATATGTATATTAATATATATACATATATTTTTTACATTACCATCCCATTTGAACAATATCTACTGAACAAATTGTATTCAACAACCATGATTTCGACAAATTGTTACATTCATAGGAAACTGACCTGGCAGCTCTCCTCATGGTCGGATTTTTTCCTCCTAAGTAAGACTGTCACCCAGCAGGGGTACCCCGACCTCACATGAAGACTAGTGAACTATACCCAACAGTCATGTGCAGAAGGGCCAGTACTGGAACCTTGGACTCTAGGACACACCCAAGCAGAGAGCAGACACTTCCTCTACTCTAAGCCACCTCTAATTTGTTCACAAATGGAAAAAAGGAAGGAAAGAGTTTCCCTCAAAACAGATTTTAAAAATTCAAACTTTTTCAGCCTAAAATGATTAAAGTTAAGCTTGCCAGCTTATGGATTTTGTGTTTCCAAAGCAGTACTGCACAGACACAACTTCCAGTGCTTAACACTGCCAAGAATTCTATCTTTTTTACTCTTGCAAAATCGTGCCACAGTGAAGATATCAAATGTAGCTCACCTGTCATGAATGCTGGAAAAGCTCAGGTGCTAACAGATTTGTTTTCTCCATGAGGTTGGGACAAGTCTGTCATGTATGGTTGTTCAGGTTTTGCACTGCACAAGCACACTTATCTAGGGATATTTGTTACATCATGGACTGTTTACCTCTATGATTACAGTTTTATTGACTCTAAGGATGGGCAATTTCTATATTTATTGTGACAATTTTTGGCAGATGGCAGTAAAGCATCTTGTTCCAATATGGTAAATGTATGTCATTTTACTTTGACTTACAAAACTGGAATTAACCATTGAAAACCTAGTTGATCTAACAACATCTAAAATTACCTGTACTTCTGAACAAAGAGCAGCTTTTTGTTTTTTAGACTGATGTATTGCTTGGAAAATATCTCCATTTTGAAAAAAATCTCTTGCTGGAGTATGAGTACACTGGGTAAATTGATTTTTCAAATTGCAGTTTATATCATCCATCTGTTGTTTACAATGTTAGAATAATATTTATGAGTTCTCAGTTTACATATCCATTTAAATTAGTCGTTATGCTCAAAATTATATAATAATAATAATCACCAATAATAACTCAAAGTATTATTTGGACATAAATTGCTCATTATTACATAATGATCTAATATTACAGCAGTTGTTATTTGTTATTACAGAAAATTCAGCAATACAAAATTTAACTGCTGCTAGAATTTAACAGCTTATATATAATTATTTTAAAATATTACAAATTCATGGGCTTCCCTGGTGGCGCAGTGGTTGAGAGTCCGCCTGCCGATGCAGGGGACACGGGTCCGTGCCCCGGTCTGGGAAGATCCCACATGCCGCGGAGCAGCTGGGCCCGTGAGCCATGGCCGCTGAGCCTGCGCGTCCGGAGCCTGTGCTCCACAACGGGAGAGGCCACAACAGTGAGAGGCCCACATACGCAAAAAAAAAAAAAAAAAAATTATAGTAGATGCAATGATCATGATTATTTTGTTTGACCCAAAACAATGTTAATTATTTCTCAGTTACTACAGATCCAATCTTCATGTAAACCACGTAGAATTTAAACATTTATTGTTAGATCTTTGCAGATTTTCAAAATACAAATATTTAGTCCAGTAGACACATGGATCCAAAAGAGTTATATACATTTTAGTAGACTTTTTTTTTTTTTTTTTAAGTTTTGGCTGCATTGGGTCTTCGTTGCTATGCGTGGGCTTTCTCTAGTTGTGGCGAGCGGGGGCTACTCTTCGTTGCAGTGCAGGGGCTTCTCACTGTGGTGGCTTCTATTGTTGCAGAGCACAGGCTCTAGGTGCGCAGGCTTCAGTAGTTGCAGCACGTGGGCTCAGCAGTTGCAGCATGCAGGCCCTGGAGCATGTGGGCTCAGTAGTTGTGGCTCGTGGGCTCTAGAGCTCAGGTTCAGTAGTTGTGGTGCACGGGCTTCGTTGCTCCGTGGCATGTGAGATCTTCCCGGACTAGGGATTGAAACAGTGTCCCCTGTATTGGCAGGAAGATTCTTAACCACTGCGCCACCAGGGAAGTCCCAGTAGACTATTTTTAAAAACTTCATCTAGATAAAACTATTTTGAAAAGCCAAGCATAAATAATAGTGTCACAACTATGCATGGAAAACATAATAGATCGTAAAAGAGGGTCTTCAGAAAAGAATATTTAGGCATTCTTAGTTACTTAAGAGTGCGCATTATGTAAGTCTGATAATGAAAAATTCAGGTAAGTTCTTTTTTGATACCACCATATTTTATATTATCCAAGAGCTAACAACTATTTTTCAGCTTCAGTGAAACACTAAAGTGTAAACACAAGTTGACATGTTTATTAACTATGCTACAAGATAGTCAACTTGACACTATCATGCCACCAGAAACACAGCTGGAGGTAGGAGGCTCTACTCTTAGAAACTATGGGTGATATCAATGAAGGCATCTATTCTAGAGACAAGTCAGAGTTGCACTTTCAAATATTTCCTTTACATAGTCACCTACCACAATGTTCATTGCAGCCCTATTTACAATAGCCAGGACATGGAAGTAACCTAAGTATCCATTGACAGATGAATGGATAAAGAAGATGTGGCACATATATACAATGGAATATTACTCAGCCACGAAATTGGGTCATTTGTAGGGAGGTGGATGGACCTAGAGTCTGTCATACAGAGTGAAGTAAATCAGAAAGAGAAAAACAAATACCTTATGCTAACACATATATATGGAATCTAAAAGGAAAAAAAAAAATGGTCCTGAAGGACCTAGAAGCAGGGCAGGATAGCGACGCAGACATAGAGAATGGATTTGAGGACACGGGGAGGGGGAAGGGTAAACTGAGACGAAGTGAGAGAGTAGCATGGACATATATTCACTACCAAATGTAAAAGAGCTAGCTAGTGGGAAGCAGCTGCATAGCACAGGGAGATCAGCTCGGTGCTCTGTGACCACCTAGAGGGGTGGGATAGGGAGGGTGGGAGGGAGACGCAAGAGGGAGGAGATATGGGGATGTATGTATATGTATAGCTGATTCACTTTGTTATAAAGCAGAAATTAACACACCATTGTAAAGCAATTATACTCTAATAAAGATGTTTAAAAAAATATTGCCAGGCTTCCCTGGTGGCGCAGCGGGGTCGAGAGTCCGCCTGCCGATGCAGGGGACACGGGTTCGTGCCCCGGTCCGGGAAGATCCCACATGCCGCTCAGCGGCTGGGCCCGTGAGCCATGGCCGCTGAGCCTGCGCGTCTGGAGCCTGTGCTCCGCAACGGCAGAGGCCACAACAGCGAGAGGCCCGTGTACCGCAAAAAAAAAAAAAAAAAAAATTGCCTTTGTAAATTTATTGCTCAGAATTAATCGGGCATGATATTTGAAGTAAAATTAATGTTATGAGCAAAATCATGGAAGCATCAAATTCAACGTATATAATTTTCTTGAAAATATCAAAGGGATTAGTACATTTTGGAAGAAAAATTAAACAATGATGTTTATAAAAAATTGCTGATGATAAACAAATTGCAGCCGCTTGACACTGATACCAACTTATCCATTGTGAATACTAGTGGAAAAGAGTAAAAAGACCAATTTTGGCTACAAACTCCCTGATCAAGTGGGTCTACATTTCCAAATTAAATCTCAAAATCAATTTATTTTTTCTATATAGATATAATACTATCACCATTAAAAGAAAGATTTATCATACTGAAGAAAATCATGGCTTGAACTATTGCAACTATATAAACGTTTTCCCTTGAAATTAATTAATGTCCCAGTACAGACTTGACATTGAAAGAAGGACCTTAAATTGTTTTCTCACATCAGACACCAGTGGAGAATATCGCTTTTTAAGGTTAAAATATATTAAAAACTACTTAATGCCTACAACATCTCAAAAGAAAAACAGATATTGGAGCAAATAAACAGCAAAAGAATTTTACTTCCAAAAGAACAAAATGTATAACTGTATTACATCTGTTCTAGTTTCTATTGCTAAGAAATAAATAATATATTAACCATATAAAGCTTTTCTAAGAGAAAGGATACTTTGTTCAAATCTATACAAAGTCACCTTAAGCATTAGTGGCCGCCGTGGAGTTAGGAAGATGGATGCACACAGGTCCAAGTTCACATTTTCTTTTTACATGATCCCCAAGGCAGGACAGTCCTCCACTGTACTTTAGCTAAAAAGACCTAAGCAGAGCTCTTGTTCCAACCTGGCTCACATGCCCCTTTCTGAACCAATGGTCAGTGAGAGGAGATATTTGCTTCCCCAGATCCAACTCACATGTCCAGTCTATGGCCAGGACTGGGAAGCAGGGTTCAAGTAAGACAGTAACAGCCCTACTCGAGCTACATGGAGTTCGGAGAGGGAGGGGATTCTCAAAAAGAAGGCTGAAGGTGCTGACACCGAAAGGAAGAAGGAAAATCATTCAGCAGACTAAACCACAACCACTGCTATCCACCACCACTGCTTACCACTTTGTAATGGAAGTCTGGACTGAGAAATTGCTAACATAGGCTGAGAACAGCCAGCAGTGAACACTTTCTCAGCCCTTCTCCAGAGAAATGACCAACGTGTCGTAGATCAACATAAGACAGGAGTCAATGAAGGATGCAGAATGACATCCTAAATACAGAAAAATCTCCAAATTAACCTGGGAGAGGAACAATTTTCTTAACTATATCAGGTTAAGTGCTTTGCCTGATTTACATAAATAAAAAGACTGAAAATTTACCCTAGAATCCCATTGTCTTCATTTCTGTATATTATTTGAAATTTGTGGCATAACATTGGCATGCTTAGTGAACATTTTATCATTCATCCTATACGTGGTTTCAGTCATTCATAATGAAAACTCTTTGTCATACTGATAAAGTCCTAGAAAGTTTTTCACTTTTTAAGTAGATTCACATGAACTTGGCAGATTCTACCAGGAATTACATTTGGATTATGGTGCCAGAACAAGGTAATCAGACCTTTAGGAACAGAACAATTCCTAAATAATGTTTGTTCTTTTCTGCTTCTGCCATATTCCTCAGTGAGAACTAATGTGCAATATTCTGTTGCTGTTTTGTCCCTAGCTCATTAGAAGTTCTAGCCTTGAAAATATTCTTTTGAATCTAGATTTTCAATTGTGTGACAGGTCCAGCAATAGCGTAGGAAAAGAAAATGAACTCTGATTCAAGTTTCCAGTCCCGGTTTTACGATTAACTTATGAAATCTCAGGTATGTCATCAACTTCTCTATGCCTTTGGGTTTTGCCCAAATTTTAAAAAAGAATAATAGCATGATTTAGCAAATATTTATTAACTGCCCTGTATCAAATGTGCAACATAAAAAATGCACTTTCTCTGCTAATAACTGGTGTTACAAGCTTGGGCAATCCTATTTCTTCTTTGGGTCTCAGTGGAACCACAAAATGTGGATTTTAAGTAGACAGTCTCTAGGACTCTCTGATCATTACAAAGCATGGTAAAGTAGGGGTCAAAAGAAACAGACAATGGATATGAAAATTATTTGAAAAGCAGAAAATCTTTCAGAACTCTTTTTCAGTGATGATACAAGAGCACTGAAGAAACTTATGTATACTATCATTTTTGGCTGTCAGTTTCTTTCAATAAGCATATCTTATCAAAAGCCCACTGACATTTAGACCTAGTAGGGACTATCCAGTTCGAAGTGGTGCAAAGACAGAGTTATTTATATTAGGCTAAAATTGGACATTTTAGATAGTCAACATTAAGTTGGGGATTGTACTCCCTTCAACCCTTCCCTTTCAAACTACAGTCCTTCCTCAGCATCTGCAGGGTATTTGTTCCATGAGCCCCCACAGACACCAAAGTTCACAGATGCTCAAGTCACTTATGTGCAAAGCAGAAATAGAGTCACCGATGTAGAGAACAAACTTAAGATTAGCAAGGGGGGAAGGGGGAGTGAAACGAATTGGGAGATTGGGAATGACATATATACACTACCGTGTATAAAATAGATAACTAATGAGAACCTACTGTAGAGCACAGGGAACTCTACTCAATGCTCTGTGGTGACCTCAACGGGAAGGAAATCTAAAGAAAAGGGGATATAAGTATACATAGAGCTGATTCACTTTGCTGTATGGCAGAAACTAACACAATATTGTAAAACAACTGTACTCCAATAAAAAATTAATAAAATTAAGTAAATAAAATAAATAATGAGATACTTTATACAATTGCTTAGAACAGTGAATACACTTGGCCCTCCATATCCGTGAGTTTCACATCCATGGGGTCAACCAACCGCAGACTGAAATTTCAAAATTTCAGTTGGTTAGATGCAAAAGCTGCAGATATGGAGGTCTGACTCTCCTCAGTTACCATTATTAGCATGCAGTTGCCTGAGCGAGTAGGCCCTCCCATAAGGCTGTTCTCTCTTATCCCCATAAATCAATCTGAACTAATTCAAGCTAGTAGTTTATAATCAGGCTAATTTGTTTCTCTCTCAAGTTTAGAGGTTGGTTTGAAAACACTTTGAAAGAAAGAGGCAAGGTTACTGGAACTGAAAATAAGAAAACATAAAAAACAGTTTTTACACTGTACGCATCCTCAGAACTATAAAGGGAAATTATAATTCATGGAAAGCATCTTCCTTCTGACAGGTAATAATGATAGCTAATGAGACTGACATTTACACTGTTCAACAAAAAAGTATTTTTCTAAACATTATGTATAATTAACACAACTTACACACAAATCACACATACAAAATCATCAAATTATCAAGACTTATGATGAATAATGTCCTCCAAAGGATTCTGTTCAACTCCCCTTGTATCCTGTGAGGAGTTTAAAGGCGATTTTAACGTTTCTTCTTCATTCTGCTAAGTAAATATAAATCAGATCACATTGATGAAAACTATCAATTCTTTCATCCTGGAAGGAAGGAAAGAAGGAAGGAAGAGGGAAGAAAGGAAACAGGAAGGGAGGTAGAATAAAAAGAAAGGGTAACATGAGACTTTGAGTAAAAACCATTAAAAAAATGTACATTACACTCCATAGAGTATAAATAATGTCTCATTTATGTTTTGATTCTTTTTGGCTTTCTTTATATAATTTGTATTTTTTGTCATTACATGGTATTCCCTTTATTCCTAGTAACATTTATTTATTTGTTTGTTTTTCAAATACTTTTGGATCCTTTTTATGTTAGCAGCAGAGAGAAATAATGATAGAGTAATAATGCACCTTTATATATGGTGAAGGCTAAGCCTTTCACAAGTCCATGTGGAATTATAAACGTCAAGTGTGACTGTACACGTAAATATAGTAGAACTGTTAATTTTTTGTTTTGCTTTGAACTTTATTATTTTATAACTTTAGCAAAGTTTGTAACAAAGACTTTAAAATGGACACTGATGAAGGGAAATAATAAGGCTGAGAAAATAAAAAGGAACCATGATTTACATTGTTGAACGTGTTAGGGAAAGTTCTAGTCAAACCTGTGGTTGGGTTGGGTTCTGTATACTTTTTTATTCCCTCCTCACTAATTTCCCGGACTTCTCTTACCAGGAGTCAGCTTTGCCATCAGCACTGCCTTTCCTGCAGCTTATCAACCCCAAATCCATCACAATCCTCCTTCCTGACTCTCCTATTCTAAAAACGCTACATTTTAATGAACATATTCAACATTTCAACTTAATGTACACTTGTTAGAATACAGCCTGCTAAGAGGGGCTGTTTCTTTTTCGCAAACATTTCTTTCTTTAAGTCTTTCTTGGACCTCACCAGATTTTGAAACAAAATTGTATTCTAAAAACTTCCCTGAAGTGTCATTTGTGTTCGAGAACCCTCACTCAGATCAAGTGTTTCGTCAGCTGATCCTCTACCAAGTCCATCCAGCTCCAGATTTTGACTGGATCAATTCCAACTACTCACATCAGGTTTTTTCACTGTTCCTCACCTATAGGATGCTCATGCTCACCCTTGTGCCTGTGTAATTCCCCCATCCAGTCACCTCAATCTTTGTTCAACACGTAATCAACCAAACATTTATATATAAATATATACACATGTATCTACTGAAGTATAACTCTCAAGTTATAATACATCTCCTTAATGAAGCCTCATGCCCTTAATCATCTAGTTCTTGTCATATCTGCTTTACCAGTTTGTAATGGCACTTGTTCATTTGATGTTTTATTCATGATTTGCTACTGTTAAAACATTTTAATGTGAATTGCAGCTATTTGGGCCCTCACCTGAAAGCATTCAAAGTTTTTGAACTAAAGGGTAATATGACGGGAGCTGCATTTTCTCCTCTAATAGGATGGATAAGAATTGGGCTGCTGTGCCATCTCCCGGCTTAAAATCCTTCAGGAGTGTCCTAGAGCTTTCAGTGAATGATGATCAGGCATTGACCTGCCTTTACAATCTTTTCTACTGGAAATTCCTGCTACCCTTCGCCTCTGCCCTATGGAAATATTTCTAAATCCATGAACTCATCAGGCCTCCAGGATAAAAGGTGGAGTAACAACAGAAGAGAAGGGAAACACAGAGCAGGAAATTACCTTAGAAAAAGACAAAATGTTCTCTGTATAAGCCATATGCTCTGAAAGATGATAAACAACCTGAAATGAACCTGAAAGCCATTGGTAGGTCATTGATCTACTGAACAATAAAAAGGAGTTTGTGTGCATTTAGTAGTTTAACTACTGAAGACGGTTGGGGTTAGATGATAAAAGCCTGAAAAAATGTCTAGCTAACAGAATTTACCATTTCATTTGGAAATGAGACCTGAAAGAAAAATCCCCACATGTATCAGCAACTACATGTTTGCAGCTTTCTACTTAAGAGGGAATTTAAATTTTCACTGTACTACTACTCAACATACTCCTTTCTATAAAACACTAGTACTACATTTCTCAAATTTTTATTCTGGAAAGCTGAAACTACTATAACTTCTGAGCTACCTGAAAGGGAGACTCAGATTCATTCTGCTGGTGATGACCAGTGTAAGAACAACACACTATAAAAAACAAAATAGCCTCCATAGGAAATAGTTAGAAAGCTCCCCTGCAAGTGTGGCTCAGTGGCTTAAGGGAAGAAATGGCCTGTGACAACCTTCAGCCATGCCCAATCCTAGTCCCAATAAAACCAAAAAGTTGAGGAAGAACGTCCAAAATAATCCTTTACTCCCTGGAAAAAAGACACCCCAAATGGCCAAAGGCCAAGAGACAGCTGGGAGAGATCCTGCTCAGCTTGCATCCACTCTGATCTTTCTTGAAGACAAATTTTGTCATGATTCTGCTTTACAAAAAATACTTCCCACTGTTCTTAGGATAGGACAAAATTTGTTATATCAATCCCAAAGCCCTATGTCATCTCGCCCTGAACTGTCCAATACAGTTGCCACTAACCCCATGTGATTATTATTTTAAAATAATTAAAATCAAATAAAATGTAAATCTGTGCTTCACTTGTATTAGCCACATTTTAAGTGATCTGTAGCTGGGAGCCTGGTAGTGTTCTGCTTCTTGATCTAGTCACACGGGTGTGTATTCACTTAGTAAAGATTCATGGAGCTGTACATTTATCTTTGTGCACTTTTATATTTGTATGCCCTACTCACATTATTATAAAAACTTAAAAATACATTCATTTCTTTATTTCATTCAAATGCTTGGCTTCTAAACTAATGGTATGGCTTTCCTTCTAGTTTAAGATGGTAGACTAAACATATGAGTTCACCTCTCCTCTTTAAGGATGTCCCATTGAAAGGACACAAAATGTGTTTTTTAAGGAATAAACCATAGGAGGGCTGAAAAACTAGAAATAGGGCTAGCAATGGACAAGAAGATTTCAGATTGGTAGAGAAAACTAGTCAGGAAAAGTTTTATCCCCCAAACCAGAAGTAAGAATGGCCCTTTCCAAACAGGCCATTAAGAGCTGGTAGGTCAAAATCAGTGACCACAAAGAGCGGACCGTGGTGACAATTGAATAGATAACTGCTTTTGGCATAGTTGAATCATTTAGGCAACTTTCCCTCCCTTCCAGCCTCCTTCTATTCAAAGTTTATGAAGCAGAGTTTTTAAGCCCTCAAGGATAAAACTCAAACTTGTTTTTCTACCTGGGAGAATATTCAATGTATTGCTGAAGGCTGTAAGAAAAGCAGAGAAAAGCCAAGGCCAAAGCGAGCAAAGCCGAACTGTTACCAGTGTGGTGGTAATACTGGCCCATTGCATAGTCACTGAAGAAATTATAGGACGAGAAGGCAGCTCCATCCAGCGGTGAAACACACCAAAGCACTCCACCCCAGAGTAAAGCTCTCCTTGCTAAAGTAATGATGAAGCTTCTAGCAGGCCTGGAAAATTTATAGCATCTAGAACTAGCCCTCCCATTTACAAGAGTGACATGTCAGGAAAACAGGACTACACAACTTCAGAAGAAACGCACACTAAATGCCTTCAATCTTTATTCAAAAATATGAACAAAAACAAGCCTTCCAGCTACTTAAGGGAAACTAATAGCACAGAAAGGGGAGAAAATGCTATCATAGAAAGCAGAGATAATTTACGGAAAAGAATAAATAAACTTTAAAATATACAAATGACAAGAATTTCTGTTGGGGAAAATAGATAGCCAGTGCTAATGAGGAGCTAAAATAACTAAGAGTGATATAAAACAACAACAACAAAAGAAATTAATTCAAAATTTGACTTGGAAGAAAAGAGAGGGAAATTTCCAAGAAATGAAAATGGGAACTAAAAAACAGAACAATAAATAAAGATGCTGCTGCAGATCTAGGGGGTTATCACATCAAGAAATAGATTTTCACAAATCACTTGCGTTCTAACATCCATGCAGGAATAGAAAAAATCTTTGTTGCACAAAAATATAGTAATTGGAACTCAGTCACCTGTATAAAACCAGGATTTTCAGAAGGCTGTTTTCTCAGTAAAAGAGAGACCAAAATAATATTGTTCAGTAGTATGTAACAAGGAAATTTATCTTTGTCCAAAGCTTAGGGTTAGGGGAAAAATATGTGTTAGAACCATATGGGCATTTGGAGTCAGAATTTAATCTGTATGGTGAGACACTCTCAATGCCAAAAAATAATAAAATCTGCCCCCAGTCTGATCCCACCTCATCTGGGCGTCTGACAGAAGAAAACCTAAAACTTTTCTGTATCACCCCTTCTACAAACAGAACCTAAGAACTGTCACAGGAAAACCAAAATCCACTGAAGATGAGCTCATAATCAAAAATTACAAAACATGCAAAAATGATTGAGTATGAGTAAGAGTCAAGAAATACAACAAACAAAAGGATTCACATCTCAAGAACTTAAGATAATACTCTTAAACAGATCAAAATAATAATTTTAAAATAATGTAAATGACAAAAGGAGGCAGAAACTATGAGAAAGATATGACACTATAAAAGTGAATGATCAGATTCTAAAATGAACCACATGTAACAGCTAGAAATGAAAAGTACAGTCATTGAAACTTAAAACTAAATGGATGGGGCTTCCCTGGTGGTGCAGTGGTTGAGAGACCACTTGCCGATGCAGGGGACGCGGGTTCGTGCCCCGGTCTTGGAAGATCCCACATGCCACAAAGCAGCTGGGCCCGTGAGCCATGGCCGCTGAGCCTTCGCATCCGGAGGCTGTGCTCCGCAACGGGGGAGGCCACAGCAGTGAGAGGCCCGCGTACCGCAAAAAAAAAAAAAAAAAAAACTAAATGGATGGATTAAAGACTAGATTTGGTACAGCTGAAGAGACAATTAGTAAAATGGAAGCTGGATCTGAGGAAAGTACCAAATATAGCACAGAGATACAAAGGAACAGAGGATAGTAAAGAGAGGTTATGAGGCAAGGAAGGTAAAATGTGAAGACCCAATGCATATCTAAGAAGAATTTCAGGAGAATGCAAAAACAAAATTTTTTTTTATTTTAAAACAATTTTTAAGAAAAGGAGAGGCAGGGCTTCCCTTGTGGCGCAGTGGTTGAGAGTCCGACTGCCGATGCAGGAGACACGGGTTCGTGCCCCAGTCCAGGAAGATCCCACATGCTGCGGAGCGGCTGGGCCTGTGAGCCATGGCCGCTGAGCCTGCGCATCCAGAGCCTGTGCTCCACAATGGGAGAGGCCACAACAGTGAGAGTCTCGCGTACCGCCAAAAAAAAAACAACAACAAAAAAAGGAGAGGCGACGTTCAAAGAGATCATGGTTGAGGACTTTTGAAAATTGATGAATATACAAATTCTAAAATCAGAGCAAGTATTAAAGAAAAATTTTAAAACAGGAAACTCACAACTTGACCAACTATACATAAACTGCAGGACATCAAAGCAAAGAAAATCTTAAAACCAACCAAGGACATAGGGCAAATTACTTCTAAAAATAGATGGGCAACAAGGAGAGCTCCCCCAAACAGTGAACTGACATCTCTAAAGTGCTAAATTGTATTTCAAGAGAAAGAGCTGAATAGGCATTTTTAGGCCTTCAAAGACTGAACTTAGCAAAATATTCTCACTGAAAGAATTTGTAAACAACTTTGAGAAGAAAGAAACTGGACTCAAAAGAAATGGGTATTTACAGAAGCAATAGGAAGCAAAGAAATTAATAAACATGTGGGCAATTTAAAAATAAAACATTGTAATTTATTTTGAAAGTATTACAATTATGCCTATTATTAAAGCACATTAAAGTCATCTATATCAGGTATCACAATAAATATAAATTAATTAAATACATCTGTGTGTGGGAAGGGTGTGACCCACTGAGATTAAAGGGCTTATAAACCATTTTAATAAAAGATGGTGCTACAAAAAAAGCAATCAAAGAATGAGGAATAGACTTGGGAATCTAAGAATGGTGATTGTTGAAATAAAAATTCAATGAATAGTGTGAATAATAGAACAGACAACTCTCAGACCCAAACTAGTAACTGAGAAATAAAATCAAGGAAATATCCCATAACATAGATTTATTTGTAGACCTGATATATGCCACAGAGTACATATTTAGCTCCTACTATGCACCAGGCACTGTTTTAAGCACTTGAAGTTACCAAACAATCTAATAAGATGTTATTAGTCCCATTTTACAGATGAGAAAACTGAAACACAGAACAGCAAAGTAATTTTCTGAAAGGGTGAAGGAAAATAACAAAGAATATTTCAGAAACATAGACCATAGATCCCCAAATTCTAATATGTAGGAATAAGAGCTCCAGAAGCCAAAATTAGAGACAACAGAAGGTAGGACATGATTAAATAATAGATATTATCCTTTTTAACTCAAAAAATTTATCTGCATTAAAAAATTTGGTGTGTATTTTGATTAAAAGAACCTATCACATATATTCACGGTAAATGGAGAAAATGTTTATGCCAGTAAATGGTCTAAATTCTAATAACAGAGAGATAAATCAAGAAAGTTTCCAGAGTGGAAAATGTGGTATCTTACAAAGAAATGGATATCAGACTTCTCTTTAGCAGCAATGAGTGGTAGAACAATATGAAATAATTTCCTCTCCCCATTCTGAGAGGACAGTATTAGAAACTATCACTTGTAAGAGAAGAAATAAAGAGAGAAAAATATAAAGATATTTTGGGATTTGCAAAGCAAACTAAAAGAAAATTACATTTTACGCACCCATATAAAAAAGTGCACGAGTAGATACTCCAGGAAAACATAAAAGAATACCCACTAAGGATGACTGAGATACCAGGAGAAATAACAGCAAGAAAAGCTGATAAAAATAAAGGATTCCTTTGGACTGTGAGATTGGGTTATCCACCTTAAATAGTAGAGGACTGGTAATATAAAATTGCATTGCCTTTCTTTATGTGTCCGTTCACATCAGTTATTTCTCCAGTGTATAATATTTACATCATAATGTAAATACACTTCAAATGATTTTAAGAATAAACCTACAGAAAAAAAAGCATAGAAGACTTACAATACAGAATACTTATTATAAATTTTGTTAATGTAAAAATAATAACTACCAAAATAGAAGATGCGGGAGAGGAAAAGAACATAGAGGTAAATACACTAATAAATATTGTCTGAGGTTCATGTACCAACAAATATCAGTCTAAATTTCAGCTTAGTCAAGTGTAGTTCATGTTGAATCATAATTATAAAAAGACCTAAAAAGCAGAAATTGTTCAAAAAGAGTTATCTTTAGGAGTGGGGCTAAGGGTAGCTGTAGGAGAAGTGAGATTTTAGGTTTTCATTTTAGATCTTTCTTATGTTTAGAATTTTTTTAACCATTTGCCAGCAAAAATACCACAACGGCAACTACTGTGCTCTCTATTGAAAATCACTATTTTTAAAAAATTCATTCTTCCCTTGATTTTCATAGTTGTTGCTTTCATAAAAATACTGTATTCAGTATAAATATTTTGTTTTCATGTGTAAAATGGAGTTATAGTCTAGCTTTGGTAACTATAAACAGAATTTTGACCTAAATGAATGTCTAGTGGGACAATCAAAAGTCACATACAATGTGAGGGATGTGAGGCAATTTTTACTGTGTGGGGTTTTCCTATGCAGGACATCTCACTTCCCTGGTACTGCCCAATAGATGCCACTTCTCCCTGTGAGAACCAAAAATTCTCCCCAGATTTTCACAACGTCTTTCAATGGGTTGATATCACCTACTTGGAGATCCACTCTTTAGAGGAGTAAAAAGGGAACTAACATATTTCCAAGAGTTAAGGTGAGAATATGCCTATCTTTCATCATCTTACCTGTGCAACAATCTTATGAGGAAAATATTATTTTCCTTATTTATAAGATGAGAAAAATGAGATATTACACAATTTACATTTTAAAATTTATTTATTTATTCCTGGCATCATTCTAGGTCGCTTGGCAAGAACGTTTGGAAGTCTTGAGCCAAAGTAGACCGTCAGGGGGCCCCATGTGTTCAGTAATAGGTCTGCCCTAACACCCCGGTCACATGTAGTCACTGGCAGAAGCAGCACAAACATGGGAGTGGGTCTCAGAGGATAGCCTCGGGAGCTTTTGGTCAGTTATAATCCCTATAGCTGGAGGTCAGCAAGGCCCACTCTCATTGCTGTCATGATTGTCTGCCACTGAACCTTTGGAAAACTATATTTCCATAGTTTTGAGATACATGATTTTGACAAAACTGTCATTACATCAGCCTTTCAAAGTGACATATTTTTTTAAATTTTTATTTTATATTGGAGTATAACTGATTAACAATGTTGTGTTAGTTTTAGGTGTACAGCAGAGTGATTCAGGTATACATGTACATGTATCTATTCTTTTCAAATTCTTTTCCCATTTAGGTCATTACAGAGTATTGAGCAGAGTTCCCTGTGCTATACAGTAGGTCCTTGCTGGTTATCTATTTTAAATATTGTGATGTCAGATTTTGTTAAATCTCACAAGCATTCTAACAGAAGCCATTGTTAATCCATGAGAGTTATATTGAATTAATTGTGATATCAGATACCACAATAACAACGTGTTTTACTTCAGGTATTTTCTTGGTGATTTAAATCAAGAAAACTGTCTCGATTTAAAACAAGTGGTGGAGATATATACATTTAAAGAATTATTGAATGTGGTTTTATAAAAGCAGATAAGAAAATAAATGATGCAATGGGATCAAACATGTATCCTTTCCTTTAAAATCTATTATTTTCATCAGTTACCTTTATATTTCATTTGCTTTTCCAGAAAGCACATGAATCTTGTTATATCTAAAAGCATGATAAACATTCTCAAATGCCATAGAAATCTGTGACATCCCTAGAAAACATCTTAAGAGAAAAGAAGTAACAGTACTAAAACAACTCAACCACCTCCTTAATAATGACTAATCTATTTTCATTTCTTCAAGTAGCTAGAGAATAATAAAAAGACATTTTAGCAAAGGACTTTTTAGCAAGTCATCTGTATGTAACAGAAGAAAGCTTGCCATACTTTCCCGACACACTTAATAAGGTACACCTACTGATTTATGTTCACCAGTCCTAACCATTACTGTCTGGGGTATCTTGCCTTCAGAAATGTCCTTGTATTTTTCAAAATTGTAAATGATTACTGATTGGTTGTATTTTTAAAAAATATATTGACCCGGAATTAGTTTTTCTGAGTCTCTCCCATTTAGAGATGTGGTTAAACTTTTGTTTGATGTTCTCCTGTTAATCTGTCTCTTGTCAATTTAATTCTTAGACCAGCCAGAAGAACCTAGAAGGGTAGGGGGCAATTTCTTCCTACCCAACAGCTAGGATGAGAATGTTGTACAACTTTACTGGCTGGACACTACTTGCCCCAAAGCAGTTGCAGTAAGAGAAGCTGGGCAAGTGACAGAAGCCAGCAGAAGGTGAGGATTCCTACCACAAAAGTCAGTCTCCTGGATCTCTGCCTGCAGGGTGTGTTGGAAACAAGAGTGGACCTTGGCGCTCTGGCCGGGTGTCAGGTCTGAGACTCTGAGGTGGGAGAGTCGAGTCCAGGACATTGGACCACCAGAGACCTCCTGGCCCCAAGTAATATCAATTGGCGAGAGCTCTCTCAGAGATCTCCATCTCAATGCTAAGGCCCAGCTCCACCCAACGGCCAGCAAGCTCCAGTGCTGGATGCTCCATGCCAAACAACTAGTAAAACAGGAACACAACCCCACCCATTAGCAGAGAGGCTGCCTAAAATCATACTAAGTTCACAGACACCCCAAAACACACCACCAGACGTGGCCCTGCCCACCAGAAAGACAAGATCCAGTCTCACCCACCAGAACACAGGCACTAATCCCCTCCACCAGGAAGCCTACACAAGCCACTGAACTAACTTCACCAACTGGGGGCAGACACCAAAAACAACAAGAACTATGAACCTGCAGCCTGTGAAAAGGATACCCAAAACACAAAAAGTTAAACAAAATTAGAAGACAGAGAAATATTCAGCAGATGAAGGAGCAAGGTAAAAACCAACCAGACCAAACAAATGAAGAGGAAATAGGCAGTCTACCTGAAAAAGAATTCAGACTAATGACAGCAAAGATGATCCAAAATCTTGGAAATAGAACGGAGAAAACACAAGAAACATTTAACAAGGACCTAGAAGAACTAAAGAGCAAGCAAACAGTGATAAACAACACAATAAATGAAATTTAAAATTCTCTAGAAGGAATAAATAGCAGAATAACTGAGGCAAAAGAACGGATAAGTGACGTGGAAGATAAAATAGAGGAAATAAGTGCCGCAGAGCAGAATAAAGAAAAAAGAATGAAAAGAATTGAGGACAGTCTCAGAGACTTCTGGGACATTAAATGCACCAACATTTGAATTATAGGGGTCCCAGAAAAGAAGAGAAAAAGAAAGAGTCTGAGAAAATATTTGACGAGATTATAGTTGAAAACTTCCCTAATATCGGAAAGGAAATAGTTAATCAAGTCCAGGAAGCACACAGAGTCCCATACAGGATAAATCCAAGGAGAAACACACCAAGACATGTATTAATCAAAGTATCAAAAATACAAAGAAAAAAATATTAAAAGCAGCAAGGGAAAAGCAACAAATAACACACAAGGGAATCCCCATAAGGTTAACAGCTGATCTTTCAGCAGAAACTCTGCAAGCCAGAGGGAGTAGAAGGACGTATTTAAAGCGAGCAAAGCGAAAAAACTACAACCAAGATTAATCTGCCCAGCAAGGATCTCATTCAGATTTGACTGGAGAAATTAAAACCTTTACAGACAAGCAAAAGTTAAGAGAATTCAGCACCACCAAACCAGCTTTACAACAAATGCTAAAGGAATTTCTCTAGGTAGGAAACACAAGAGAAGGAAAAGACCTACAAAAACAAACCCAAAACAATTAAGAAAATGGTAATAGGAACATACATATTGATAATTACCTTAAATGTAAATGGATTGAATTCTCCAACCAAAAGACATAGACTGGCTGAATGGATACAAAAATAAGACCTGTATATATGCTGTCTACAAGAGACGACACACACTTCACACCTAGGGACACATACAGACTGAAAGTTAGGGGATAGAATTCCTCACCCTCCATGCAAATGGAAATCAAAAGAAAGCTGGAGTAGCAATTCTCATATCAGACAAAATAGACTTTAAAATAAAGACTATTACAAGAGACAAAGAAGGACACTACATAATGATCATGGGATGAATCCAAGAAGAAGATAGAACAATTTTAAATATTTAAGCACCCAACATAGGAGTACCTCTATACATAAGGCAAATGCTAACAGCCATAAAAGGGGAAATCAACAGTAACCCAATAATTGTAAGGGATTTTAACACCCTACTTTCACCAATGGACAGATCACCCAAGATGAAAATAAATAAGGAAACACAAGCTTTAAATGACACATTAGACAAGATGGACTTAATTGATATTTATAGGACATTCCATCCAAAAACAAAAGAATAAACTTCCTTCTCAAAGGCTCATGGAACATTCTCCAGAATAGATCTTATCTTGGGTAACAGATCAAACCTTGGTAAATTTAAGAAAACTGAAATTGTATCAAGGATCTTTTCCGACCACAATACTATAAGACTAGGTATCAATTACAGGAAAAAAAACTGTTAAAAATACAAATTAATGGAGGCTAAACCATATGCTACTAAATAACCAAGAGATCACTGAAGAAATCAAAGAGGAAATCAAAAAATACCCAGAAACAAATGACAAAAACATGATGACTCAAAACCTATGGGATGCAGCAAAAGCAGTTCTAAGAGGGAAGTTTACAGCAATACAATACTACCTCAAGAAACATGAAAAACCCCAAATAAACAACTTAACGTTACACCTAAAGCAATTAGAGAAAGAAGAACCAAAAAAATCCCAAAGTTAGCAGAAGGAAAGAAATCATAAACATCAGATCAGAAATAAATGAAAAAGAAATAAAGGAAACAATAACAAAGATCAATAAAACTAAACGCTGGTTCTTTGAGAAGATAAACAAAATTGATAAACCATTAGCTAGACTCATCAAGAGAAAAAGGGAGAAGACTCAAATCAACAGAATTAGAAATGAAAAAGGAGAAGTAACAACTGACACTGAAGAAATATGAAGGATCATGAGAGACTATTACAAGAAACTAAATGCCAATAAAATGGACAACCTGGAAGAAATGGACAAATTTTTAGAATAGAACAACCTTCCAAGACTGAATGAGGAATAAATAGAAAATATGAACAGACCAATCACAAGCACTGAAATTGAAACTGTGATTAAAAATCTTCCAACAAACAAAAGCCCAGGACCAGATGGCTTCACAGGTGAATTCTATCAAACATTTAGAGAAGAGCTAACACCTATCCTTCTCAAACTCTTCCAAAATATAGCAGCGGGAGCAACACTCCCAAACTCATTCTACAAGGCCACTATCACCCTGATACCAAAACCAGACAAAGATGTCACAAAAAAAGAAAACTACAGGCCAATATCACTAATGAACATAGATGCAAAAATCCTCAACAAAATACTAGCAAACAGAATCCAACAGCACATTAAAAGGATCATACACCATGATCAAGTGGGGTTTATC
>RJWK010009781.1:0-24139 GCA_004363435.1 Platanista minor | reverse complement strand
AAAAAAAAAAAAAACCTCTCCAGAAGTAGGCATAGAGGGAACCTACCTCAACATAATAAAGGCCATATATGACAAATCCACAGCCAACATCGTTCTCAATGGTGAAAAACTGAAACCATTTCCTTTAAGATCAGAAACAAGACAGGTGGCCCACTGTCACCACTATTACTCAACATAGTTTTGGAAGTTTTAGCCATGGCATTCAGAGAAGAAAAAGAAATAAAAGGAATCCAAATTGGAAAAGAAGTAAAACTGTCACTGTTTGCAGATGACATGATACTGTACATAGAGAATCCTAAAGATGCTACCAGAAAACTACTAGAGCTAATCAATGAATTTGGTAAAGTAGCAGGATACAAAATTAATGCACAGAAATCTCTGGCATTCCTATACACTAATGATGAAAAATCTGAAAGTGAAATCAAGGAAACACTCCCATTTACCATTGCAACAAAAAGAATAAAATACCTAGGAATAAACCTACCTAAGGAGACAAAAGACCTGTATGCAGGAAACTATAAGACATTGATGAAAGAAATTAAAGATGATACTAATAGATGGAGAGATATACCATGTTCTTGGATTGGAAGAATCAACATTGTAAAAATGACTATACTACCCAAAGCAATCTACAGATTCAATGCATTCTCTATCAAACTACCAATGGCATTTTTCACAGAACTAGAACAAAAAAATTCACAATTTATATGGAACACAAAAGACCCCGAATAGCCAAAGCAATCTTGAGAAAGAAAAACGGAGCTGGAGGAATCAGGCTCCCTGACTTCAGACTATACTACAAAGCTACAGTAATCAAGACAGTATGGTACTGGCACAAAAACAGAACTATAGATCAATGGAACAGGATAGAAATTCCAGAGATAAACCTATGCACATAAGGTCACCTTATCTTTGATAAAGGAGGCAAGAATATACAATGGAGAAAAGACAGCCCTTCAATGAGTGGTGCTGGGAAAACTGGACAGCTACATGTAAAAGAATGAAATTACAACACTCCCTAACAGCGTACACAAAAATAAACTCAAAATGGATTAAAGACCTAAATGTAAGGCCAGACACTATAAAACTCTTAGAAGAAAACATAGGCAGAACACTCTATGACATAGATCACAGCAAGACCCTTTTTGACCCACCTCCTAGAGAAATGGAAATAACAACAAAAATAAACAAATGGGACCTAATGAAACTTAAAAGCTTTTGCACAGCAAAGGAAACCATAAACAAGACAAAAAGACAGCCGTCAGAATGGGAGAAAATATTTTCAAATGAAGCAACTGACAAAGGATTAATTTCCAAAATATACAAGCAGCTCATGCAGCTCAATATCGAAAAAACAAACAATCAAATCCAAAAATGGGCAGAAGACCTAAATAGACATTTGTCCATAGAAGATATACAGATTGGTGGGAATTTAAATTAGTACAGCTACTATAGAGAAGAGTATGGAAGTTCCTTAAAAAAAAAAAAAAAATAGAACTACCATTCGACCCAGCAATCCCACTATTGTGCATATACCCTGAGAAAACCATAATTGAAAAAGAGTCATGTACCACAAGGTTCATTGCAGCTCTATTTACAATAGAAAGGACATGGAAGCAACCTAAGTGTCCATCAACAGATGAATGGATAAAGAAGGTGTGGCACATATATACAATGAAATATTACTCAGCCATAAAAAGAAACGAAATTGAGTTATTTTTTGTGAGGTGGATGGACTTAGAGTCTATCATACAGAATTAAGTAAGTCAGAAAGAGAAAGACAAGTACCGTATGCTAACACATATATATGGAATCTAAAAAAAAAAAAAAATCGTTCTGATGAACTTAGGGGCAGGACAAGAATAAAGACACAAACGTAGAGAATGGACTTGAGGACATGGGGAGAAGGAAGGGTAAGCTGGGACAAAGTGAGACTGTAGCATTGACATATACACTACCAAATGTAAAATAGATAGCTAGTGGGAAGCAGCCACATAGCACAGGGAGATCAGCTCGGTGCTTTGTGACCACCTAGAGGGGTGGGATGGGGAGTGAGGGAGGGAGATGTAAGAGGGAGGGGATATGGGGATATATGTAAACATATAGCTGCTTCATTTTTTTATACAGCAGAAACAAACACAACATTGTAAAGCAATTATACTCCAATAAAAATGTTAAAAATTTTTTTAATTAAAAATAAAAATAGTAAAAAAATAAAAATAAATAAAAATTGAAAAATAAAATTAACAACGAGGACCTACTGTATAGCACAGGGAAGTTATATTCAATATCTTGTAATAAACCATAATGGAAAAAATATGTAAAAGAATATATACATATGTATGCATAATGAATCACTTTGCTATACACCAGAAACTAACACAACATTGTAAATCAACTATACATCAATAAAATAATTTTTTTAATTAAAAAAAAGAATCTAGAAATAGACCCATATATATAAGGATAACTGATTTTCAACAAAGAAGCAAAGAAAATTCAGTGTGAAAATGACAGTCTTTTCAACAAATGATGCTGAAACAACTGGATATACACATGCAAAAAAAAAGAAACTTCAATCTATACCTGCACCTCATACAAAATTTAACTGAAATGGATCATATATCTAAATGTAAATCCTAAAACTGCAATACTGTAGAAGATAATATAGGAGAAATCCTTTGTGGCCTATGGTTCAGCAAATATTTCTTAAACTATTACAACAGAAGCACATTCCATAAAAGAAAAAAACTGATAAATTATACTTCATCAAAATTGAAACCTTTCACTGTTTTAAAGACAGTGTTAAGAGAATGAAAAGACAAGGCACAGCTTATGAAAAATATTTTCAAAATTTTTATCTGATAAAGGACTTTTACCCAGAATATATAAAGAGCCCTCAAAAGTTAATAGTAAGAAAGTAAACACCCCAATTTCAAAAGATGCAAAAGACTTGAATACACAGTTTACCCAACAAGATACACTGATGGCAAATAAGCACATGAAAAGTTGCTCACCATCAACAGTTATTAGAGAAAACCACAATGAAATACCATTACACACTACATCAGACTACTGAAAATTACCAAAACTGGTTACACCAAATGTTGATGAGGATGTGGAGAACTGGAAATTCTGTAAACTGATCATGGGAATATAAAATGGTACGACCACTCTGGAAAACAGTTTGGCAGTTTCTTAAAAAATTGAACATACATGGACCGTATGATTCTCCCATTCCACTCCTAGGTATTTACCCAATAGAAATAAAAACAAATGTCCCGGCAAAGACTCACACATCAAAGTTCATAGTGAACTTTGTTATAGCCCAAAACTGGAAACAACGCAAATGTCAACAGATAATGGATAGACAAATTGCAGTGTGTTCATCTAATCCATACTACTGAGGCAAAAAAATAAAAAAAGGAATGAACTATTAACACACTCAACATGAAAGACACTCAAAATAATCGAATTGTACTGAGCAAAAGAAGCCAAACGCTGGGCCTTAAAAGTATATTTACTATATTATTTCATTTTTTTTCAAGTACCAAATAATCTCTAGTGATGAAAGTACATCAGTGGCCGCACGGGAACAGGTTAAGGAGGGAAAAGCAGTGGCAGGAGGGAAGGACTGTGGAGGAGCCTTTTGGGGACAATGGAATGTCCGTTATACTGACTGTGATGATGGTTCACAGATGTGCACCTGTGTGTCTTAGTAGGCGCAGGCTGCCATAACCCACTACCATATCCTGGGCAGCTTAAACAACAGAAATGTATTTCTCACAGTTCTGGAGGCTGGGAAGTCCAAGGTCAAGGTGCCATCAGGTAGCCTTCACCTGAGCTCTCTTCTCCTGGCCTCTAGCAGCCTTCCCACTGTGTGCTCACATGACCCTGCTTTGTGCACATGCAGAGAGAAGTTTCTCTCTCTTCCTCTTCTTATGAGGCCACCAATCCTATCAGATAAGGTCTCACACTTATGATCTCACCTAACCTTAATTACCTCCTAAAGACCCTATCTTGAAAAAAGGCACATTGGGGATTAAGATTTCAAGGATATATGGATGGACCTAGAGATTATCATACTAAGTGAAGTAAGTCAAAAAGAGAAAGACATATACCATATGATATCACTTGTATCTAAAATATGGCACAAATGAACTTATCTACGAAACAGAAACAGACTCACAGACATAGAGAACAAATTTGTGGTTTCCAAGGGGGAGAGGGTTTGTGGGAAGGATGGAGTGGGAGTTTGGCATTAGCAGATACAAACGAGTATATATAGTATGGATAGACAACAAGGTCCTACTGTACAGCACAGGGGGGAGATATATTAAATATAAATAAACCATAATGGAAAAGAAAAAAGATTTCAACATATGGATTTGGATGGGACCATAATGGAAAAGAAAAAAGATTTCAGCACATGAATTTGGATGGGACACAACCCAGTCCACAGCCTTGTGTCAAAACTTATCAAATTGTACAGATTAAATATGTACAGTTTATTGTAAGTCAACTCTCGATTAAGGAAAACAGAGGGGCAACATCAGCAAGATGGCAAAATTGAAAGCCACAGACCCTCTACCCCCACAACAGAGACATCAGCCTCAACGACAATACATGGCCCAAAATCACTGTACAAAAATCAGTTGCATTTCTATACAAAAAAATCAATGAACTATCAGAAAAAGAAATTAAGAAGACAATCCCGTTTACAATAACATCAAAAAGAATAAAACACTCAGGAATAAACTTAAGCAAGGAGGTGAAAGATCTGTATGCTGAAAACTATAAGACATTGATGAAAGAAATTGAAGACAACACAAATTAGTGGAAGATATCCCATGTTTTGTATCAGAAGAATTAATATTGTGAAAATGTCCATACCACCCAAAGAGAACTAGAGATTCAATGCCATTCCTATTAAAATTCCAGAGTGGGGATGTTTGGGGATTCCATAACTGGATGAATGGTGGTGTCACTTTCTGACTGTGGGAGAAGTGGGCTTGTGATCTACAACAGACTCAGAATATGTCAAGCTTTTTCCAATATTAAGCTCCGGTTTTTCATTCTTAATCCATTTTCAATTAAGGAACTCCAAGTAAAAAATATTTTATATAAAAACATAAATACTCTTATATATAAAGCCACATTCAGCTTCACTTTTAACTCTTGACCCCTCCCCTTGCTTGAGTTAAGTGGGAACCCCCTCCTGCTTGATGTGAGACCACCCCAGTTCTCCACAGCTCCATCTAAGGATCTGGGAATTCACTCTTTCCTACCCACCAACACTCACTGCTCCACCACCATCACTGGCCTCACCAGGATGGTTGTTATGAGGTTCTTTATCTGTGAAATACCCACATAAATTACCATAAGCAGAGAACTTATCGAGGTCAACTACTAAATTGGAAAGAACTTTGGGACAATAGGCATAAACCAAGACCACCCTGGGAACTTTGGGAGGTATGGTTTCCCTCTTTACCCAGGTTTACGTCAGTTACCACCAAAGTTTCAGGCCACCCCTCATCTCCCCAAGCCTCCCATTGGTGGCTTGAGAAAACAGCTGTTCATTATGTCAGAGTCTGCATGTTGGCTGGGCAGCTCTGATAGTCTTGTTCATTTATGATCAGCTGGCAAGCCGGCGGTGGGCCAGCCAGGCTGGCCTTAGCTGGGATGGCTCAGCTCTGCCTCACCTGATCTCCCATTTCCCGGGCTTCTTCTCACAGCAGAGGCAGGGTGCTTCAGGCCTTACGTCCTGAGATGATGCTTGGTTGCTTGAACCACATTCTTTTAGCGGGGGAAAGTCACAACACCAGCCTGGATCCAAGAGGCCACAATCAAAACTGCAATGAAGTATCACCTCACACCTGTCAGAATGGCTGTCCTCACAAAGCCAAAGAGGCCACAAGTGTTGGCGAGGATGTGAAGGAAAGGGAAACTTTGTGCACTGATGGTGAGAATGGAAACTGGTGCAGCCAGTGTGGAAAACAGTATAGAGGGGCCTCAAGAAACTAAAAATAGAACTTCCGTATGATCCAGCAATCCCACTTCAGGGCATATATCCAGAGGAATTGAAATCAGGATTTTAAGAGATATGTGTACTCCCATGTTCATTTCAGCATTGTTCACAACAGCCTAGATGTGGAAACAACCTAAGTGTCCATCAGTGGATGAATGGATAAAGAAGATGTGGAATGTACTTACAATGGAATATTATTCAGCCATGAGAAAGAAGGAAATCTTGTCATTTGCAACAACATGGATGGACCTTGAAGGCATGATGCTAAGTGAAATAAGTCAGAGAAGGACAATTACTGCATGGTATCATTTATATGGAAAATCTAAAAGAAAAAAGCCAAACTCATGGAAGCAGAGAGTAGAAAAATGGTTGCCAGGGGCCAGAAAGGCAGAGATGGGGAAGAATAGGGAGAGGTTGGTAAGCAGGGTATAAATTCTCAGCTATAAGATGAATAAGGTCTGAAGATCTGATGTAAAACATAGTGATGCTGTATTATGTAACTGAAATTTGCTAAGAGAATGTAAATGTTCACACACACAAAAAAAGGTAATCATGTGAGGTGATCAGTGTGTTCATTAACTAGATGGTAGGAATCCTTTCACAATATATGTGTATATCAAATCACCACAATGTTGACTTTAAATATCTTATCATTTTATTGGTCAATTATACTGCAATAAAGCTGACCAAAAAAGGGGAGCTGGAAAACGGACTCTTCCTTTTATACTTCTTTTCTCTCTTTTTTTTTTTTTTTCTATTTTTGGCCACACCACCAGGCAGATGCAGGATCTCCCCGACCTGGGGATCGAATCCTAGCCTCCTGCAATGGAAGTGCATTGTCTTAACCACTGGACCGCCACAAATCCTCCTCTTGATGTGGGGAGAGGCCTGGATCTAAGGAGGAATAGAAAATTAGGGCCACTTTTTTATTTTATTTATTTATTTTTGGCTGCACTGGGTCTTCTTTGCTGTGCGCGGGCTTTCTGTAGTTGCAGCGAGCGGTGGCTACTCTTCATTGCAGTGCGCGGGCGTCTCACTGCGGTGGCTTCTCTTGTTGCGGAGCACGGGCTCTAGACGCACGGGCTTCAGTAGTTGCAGCGTGTGGGCTCAGTACTTGTGGCTCGCAGGCTCTAGAGAGAACGCTCAGTAGTTGTAGGTCATGGGCTTAGTTGCTCTGCAGCATGTGGGATCTTCCCGGACCAGGGCTTGAACCTGTGTCCCCTGCACTGGAAGGTGGGTTCTTAACCACTGCACCACCGGTAAGTCCCTAGGGCCACTTTTTGCAATCAGTCTACCACCTCCCTCTACAACTCCGATTTTACATCCTTCCACAGCACCACCTACAATCCGTCAAGCCCATTTTCCAAAGTAACCTCTCCCTCTCGTGTCCTTACTCCCCTCCATGGTCAATCATTAGCATCATTTCCTTGCATTCACCCTCAACTCTGTGCTATTCTCTTAAGTTATATGATGGGCTTGTCCAAATCACAGCTCTGGGTCTGTCCATCTTTCCATGGACCCCACACGTGTATCTTTGTTGCTGAAGGTGGTGGGAGACCAACCACAAAAGTACACTGACTTGTCTGACTTTAAATCGAGACCATGAACCTCATGGAGGTCCATATGCTGCTGGCATCATTCCCACATCCCTAGTGTTTTCACTTTGATCTCCCAGATAATTATTTCATACCTTCTCTCTTCTCAAACCTCCAACACCGGCTTTCTTACGCTCACTCTCAGCTGGTGACTTTCTATTTCAGAGAAACAACGGAAGCAGTGAGAAGAGAATTTCCATACCTCACCTGCCACCTATCAGCATCTCTGCTTCCTTGTACTATTACCTGCCTAGAGCCATGCCTTCCATCTCCACATTGGATTCCATTCCCTCTTTCTCCTCTCCTGAGTCATCTATTTGTCCTCCATTAGGTCATTCTTATCATCAATAAAGATCTTTAGAAAAAAAAAAACTTCAAAGAATCCCACTTCCCTCTCCAATGACCCCATTATGTCTCCTCTCCTCTTTATAGCAATTTCTCAAAAGTTTTGTTGGGTCTCTCCACCTCTCCAATCCTGTCCTCTTCTTCTCTTTTATAACTGTTCCATCTTAACATCACCTCTAAGAAGCATGTGGCACAGTCATCACTTTCCCCTTGAAAGCACCTGTTCACTTGTTGCCTGGACACCACTCTTTTTCTTCCAATCGCATCAGGGGCTTCTCAGTCTCACTTGCTGGTTCCCCTCAACCTCTCAACCACGGGATGCCCCAGGGCTCAGTTTTTGCATCACATTTCTTCACTCTTCGACTTGGGAAACTCATCAGTTTCCTACTCTTTAACACCGTACAAGTGCTGACAATTCCTAAATTGATACCATTTTTTTTGCTTTGCCAGAAATACATTTAATCAGTATTTTAACCGAATTCAGCAGTTGCACTGTCTAGACAGTCTTGATTTTTCTTGGCACAGTGACAAACACCTTTATTCAACTTTGGAGAAAACACATGAGCATAAAGCATTCTGATCACTGCACGAGCATCTCTCGTGGGTGTTAATATCCTTGTCCAGTGATGTCGCAAAGACCACCTCTGCTACTTTATACACTTGAGATCAAAATTTTGTGGACTTAGTAACTGGGAGGTCCGAAGAAAGAGAATAGCTATGACCCCAAATTGATATCTTTAGCTTGCACTTCTCCCCTAGACTTCCTCTTAGAACTATAATAAGCCTTTCAAATGGAACTTGTCCGGAACCCAGCTCCTGGTCTCCTCCAATCCAGCTCTCCCCCCTCAGTTAATGGCAATTCCGACCTTGAAGTTTCTCAGGCCGAAAATCGATTAAAGTGATGCAGCCATAAGTCAGAGAAGGCCAGCACCACCTGAAACTTGAAAATGCAAGAAACAGATTCTCCCTTGGAGCCTCCGGAGGGAGCACAGCCCTGCCGATCCCTGGATTTCAGCCCATTGATACCGATTTCGGACATCAGGCCTCCAGAATGGTGAGAATACATGCCCGTTGTTTTAGCCAACAAGTTTGTGGTCCTTTGTTATCGCAGCCACAGGAAACCAGTGGGCTCATCTCTAGACCTTTGCACTGGCTGTTTCCTCTGCCTACAATGTCCTTCCACTAAGTATCAGATCTGCTAGTTCCCCCACCTCGTTAAAGTCTTCACTCAAATATAATCTCAGGGAGGCATTCCCTAACTACCCTATTTAAAATCCACATCGCATACTCAGACACACACACACACACACACACTATGGACTTGCTATCTCCCTGAACATTTTTCATATCATTATTTCTCTACTTCCTATGTATTTAATTTTCTCCTGTCTCCCTGTACTAAAATGTCAGCTTTGGGAGAAGATGGATGTTTTTGTACTGTATTCTCTGCATATCACGAGCACATAGAACAGTGTCTGACATAGAGGAAATGCTCAGTAAATATTTATTGAGTGAGCTTGAGGAACTTCAATTATTCCACACCAACTGAGGAGAAAAACAGGTTTTCCACAGTCATCATAACCATGTTCTGACTCTGAAACCTCAGTCATCACTCGTTCTGATGACACAGACAAATCTGGACTCACAGCTTGGTTAAAGACCCCATGAAGAAGCTCCAATAAAGACAGAAGACCTATGAAGCAAAGCAGAGTGGGCCAGTCCAGGGAGTGGCCCCTAAGTGGGTCATCCTGGGCTTCTCTTTAGAGTTGCTGAATCACACCCTTCAGGGGGCAGTGCCGGGGAGTCAGCATTTTCTAGGAGAGCCCTTACATAATGCTGTTGATTAGGTAGATTTGGGAGCCACCTCAGTTTTTCTTGGCCCACATATTTTAAAACTTGCGGAAGAATGTTATTGTACTTTTTGTGATTAACTGCAAATGTTTTCAGCATAGCACACTATACATGGATCATTTTTCCGGCCCCTAAAACAATCACAGCCGCAAGGCACATGTCACTAGATATGATCAATTTTTGTGCCGGCAGACCTTATGCTAACCATCGAAGTGTGTCGCCATTCAACATCACCGAAGTGGGAGATTCCGCCTTCCTACACTGAAAACATCTCCAGTTTCCTCCTGAGCTTTCTCAAAAGCAATTACACTGATACATTACATTTAAGGAGAGCTCCACTTTCTTTGGTGGGGGAAGCTTGTTCTAAACAGTCGTTGAGTTTTGTGATTTACATTCATCATTTTGTAAAACATAAAAATAAATTCAAAATTATAAAATGACCCATATTCTGCATAAACTAATTCTGACCCATGACCCTAAGCGTCAGCACAATTTTTTGCCTTCACTTCTAGAGTCTAGGGTCTTCCTTCCATTTTCCAAGTCATCTTCTTAATGAAGAATGGATGAGGCTGATCCTGGGTCAGATGGAGGCATCTGGCTCCTGATGTGGGCAGGTGTATGCATCTGCCATGGGACAGCTATGCATTCTCAGGTGCACAGTCTTAGCGCTGAGATACATACGATGCACATATGTGTTCTTCAGATCTCAAAGGTAGAGCTGCATCCTCTTTGGAAGTCAATACTTATTAAAAGGCATAGTCACCAATAAACTGATACAAAATTATCCTACCTTTTTCTTCTTCGGCTTGGAAGATTTGGTCTGTGGAACAAATAGGAAGTAATGGTCTCAGGAATAAAATAGATTCTACAATAAAAATAACAACTAATATTTACTGAGAGCTTACTATGCACCAAGTATAATGGCTAATTTTTTTAAATATTTATTTATTTTTGGCTCTGTTAGGTCTTCGCTGCGGCGGGTGGGCTCCAGAGCACACAGGCTCTCTAGTTGTGGCTTGTGTGCTCAGTACTTGTGGCGAGTGGGCTTAGTTGCCCAACCGGGGATCAAACCCATGTCCCCTGCATTGGAAGGCTGATCCTTAACCACTGGACCACCGGGGGGGTCCCCTAATCTTTTAAATATATAATTTAATCCTATGTGATAGGTATTACTACTACTACTACTACTACTACTACTATTATTATTATTATTATCTCCATTTTACTGTGGAAGAAACTATGGCAGAGACAGATTAAATCTCTTGCCTGAGCACTACCCATAAGTGACTGATCCAGATTCTGTTCCAGGCCTGTTTGACTCCAAGGCCGTCAATCACTTGGCTGAATTTCCTTGTTGTGATGTAAATTCAGTCAAGGCCTTTGTAGGTTTCAAAATATTTCTCTTGAAGAGCTGTTGTCCTGAAAATTGAGAAGAAGATGAATTCTTCTGTATTCAGCTTGAGTTGTACTTCAAGAGAAATGCCAAATGTCTGAGAACACAGAGAGGAAAGGGGTGTTTAAAGGAAAAACAGAGCACAGTTATAAAGAGTCAGATGGCCAACATCTCGCCAGCTTGTGGTCAGGCTGCATGGGCTGTTGTGTGAATTGCAAAGGTATGACAAATTTTCTACTCTGTTCTAATTTGGCTCAGTCTGCCTGCCTTCAGCTTTTTTGGCGACGCTTCCCACATTTGAACTAAAATGCCCTTTCATGATGCAGTATATGGCTGAGGACTATCATTCAAACTTTCTGTTTTGTTTTCCACCTCACTTTGTTTATGTACTGCAGGGTGCGGGTTTCATAATGTTTGATGGCTCTTTACACCATATTCTCTACCCGGTGCACGGAATGCCACTTTGTAGAAACCCGCGCAGTTATACGGGGATTTATGATTTGAGTCTGGTTCTGCGGGATACCTACAGCTCACCTAGCTTGCCTCTTTGGGACCCTCTAAAGGCTTGAGGACTCTCTGTGAGGTTTTTGACCCATGTTGCCTCCTCTGCATTGGCTTAGATTCACATGCAGGACAATCTTCCTTTGGCAATTTAAGATTTCAAGGCAGATTTTAAAACCTTGATCACACTTTAAAAAATATTATTACTCTTGTTTTAAATTCCTACTTAAGAAATAATTCACGTAGTCATGTGGCATGAAATATAACTGCAATGACAAGAATGCTGAGTCACATAGTAAGGCCACGTGATGTACTGAGCATATGTATCATAACGTGTAACACATACAGCTGTGAGGCAACCCTATAGATGATCTACATCTTATAGATGTGGGAAGTGTAGCACAGAGAGGTAAACTGACTCAATCAGGGCCACATAACTATGAAGAGGTATAGACAGCACTACGACTCAAGTCTGTCTTACCTGAAAACCATCATGTTTAACCACTATATTATGTAGACAACTAAAGAGATCAGTATGGACTATGTTGGATCAGCAGTGGGTTAACTCTGGAAATTTGGATAAATGTAATAAGGGAAAACAGGAAGAAAAGTAATAAATAGCACATTCCTTATTAGATGAATAAAAAATAATATTGAAGGCAAAACACTAATAAACAGAAGACATGGGTTCTAATCCCAACACGACCATACAAAGCTTCTCCTGACATGAATTGGGAAAACTGCTTCAGTTCTGACAGACTTGGGTGATCAAATGAGCTTTGAGTCTCCTCCACACTTAAGATCATGACTAATCTTATAGCTACAGTGATAGTGTTCTCTTTACAAAGAAGGGACCCCAAATCCATTTTATGCGAACATTCAATTAGACACTTCTCAGATGACCTCCAGATCACCCACTTCCTAAATATATTTAATAACATCATTTACATGTTTGTACTTAGAACTTTCTTCTGAACAGCACACTCTGAGTCACCATCACTGCTCCATATCAGGCTGGAAATTTTGTCTTATACACACTTTGCTTTCAGAGATAGTTTGCAACTTCCTTCCCAAAAGATTACTATATTTTCTCTCAAGAAAAGAAACTCCGAAGCAAAAAGAAGTGGCATATATGGTTTTGTCATCTCCCAGTATGTAAGCAACCCCTGCATTTGAGCATCATTATTCACCAATCACCAGCCCCCCATTTAACCCGCTACTGGGTATTTACTGACCAGAGTGGTTTGAAAAGGTGGCCAGATGAGGGTATGACACAGGCTGTTCTCAGTCTAACCTTGCCATAGGATCCTAGAAGCCTCCTCAGGGACCTCCAAAATCAGCCTATTTCTAAATTGTTCTTCAGCAAAGATGTATAGAAGAGAGCTGGGGAAATAGCAGGGGAAGAGGATGGAAAAGCAAGCTGGATACTCATCTGGGAAACCATCAGAAAAGATCATGATTTCCTCACGCTGAGAGGAAGGCAAAATATAAACTGTGGGGTGTCTAACTATTGAGGTATAGGGTTATAAAGCTAATGAAATCATTCTCTAAAGCAGCAGTCCCCAACCCTTCTGGCACCGGGGAACGGTTTCATGCAAGACAATTTTTCCACCACAGCGGTGGGGGTTGGGGGGACGGGGATGGCTCAGGCTGTAATGCGAGCGATGGGGAGCAGCAGATGAAGCCTGGCTCGCTCGCCAGCCACTCACCTCCTGCTGTGCGGCCCGGTTCACAACAGGCCCCCAGGGGTTGGGGACCCCTGCTCTAAAGATGATAGAAATTTTTAAGTATAATGAAATTACAGGCAGTTCTCACTTTCAAATCTCTTCTAATATCTTAGCACCAAAAAAAGAGTGTGATTGTCCAAGTCATGTGGGGGAAAAGCCTATCTCAAATGTTTCAGGAGACTTTATTTGTAATGAAAAAAAAAATGGTAATGAGAAAAATAAGTGAGTAAAATCAACTTACATGAAGATTTTTATTAAAAATAACAAATGACCCTAAATCTCTAAAGCCTATGAAATCTTTCTAAAATCTAAAGGATGCTTCTTGAATGCTATATTCTATTTTTTTTTTTTTTTTTTTTTTGGCTGCGTTGGGTCTTTGTTGCGCTGTGTGGGCTTCTCATTGTGGTGGCTTCACTTGTTGAGGAGCACAGGGTCTAAGCATGAGGACTTCAGTAGCTGCAGCACATGGGCTCAGTAGTTGTGGTGCATGGGCTTAGTTGCCTCGCAGTATGTGGGATCTTCCTGGACCAGGGATCTAACCTGTGTCCCCTGTATTGGCAGGTGGATTCTTAACCACTGTGCCACCAGGAAGTCCAAATGCTATATCCTTAATGAAGTTGTTCAACTTCACTTTACCTGCTCATTTGTAGCTATTAAAAAAATTACATAAATAAGAACTTTATCTAGCAACTGATGATAATGTATTATTAAACAAAATCAATCTACAATGTCTCCTTACATTAAACATAGATGCACCAGAAAATTCTATGGTAACCAGCGTATGGATGTATTTTTTTCTAGTTGGTTTTAACACAATGCTTGCAATTATTTATACAACAAAATAGACATCTGGCCCTTAGTCAAGAATTTAATTCCCTATTATAATAGGGAAAATTCAGGTCTGATCTCCATTATTTAGATTTAGATGCTAGTATCTAAAAGCGTAGCCCACTGTAACTCAAAAAAAAGTGTTTCTCAATAATTGAAGATGAACATGTATCAACTTTTTAATGTTGGAAGCATTTTTAATGTGTGCATGAGTGCACAAAATACTGGACAAATATATTTCTATATAGCCATATATATGTGTAAATTATATATGTGTGTGTGATATATATATACACACACACACACACACACACACACATACATCAAGCTATTAAAGTATTACTTTTTTTTTTTACGGTACGCGGGCCTCTCACTGTTGTGGCCTCTCCCGTTGCGGAGCACAGGCTCCGGATGCGCAGGCTCAGCAGCCAGGGCCCACGGGCCCAGCCGCTCCACGGCATGTGGGATCCTTCCGGACCGGGGCACGAACCCGCGTCCCCTGCATCGGCTGGCGGAGTCTCGACCACTGCGCCACCAGGGAAGCCCATTACTTTTTTTTAAGATAGTAGAATTATTCTTGGAAATTTATTTTCTTCTCTGTGCATTATGCTAACTTCCCAAAATGAACAAATATGACTTTTATAATAAGAAAAGGGCTATTTTTAAAACATTTTAAATTATGTTTCATTGCTCATCTCTAAGTTATCTTGATATCCGTTACTTACATTATATTTTACTTAAATAGCTGCGTAAATATTGGTGAAGGTGATTAACATCTGCGGTGAGAATATCTAAATATCAGACACAGTTACTAAACAGAGAAAACGTACCTCTGACAATTCATAACATGAAACAATGCAAAGAAAGTGACAATTTGGTGATATCCAAAAACTGTTATAACTCTCTCGAGAGGGAATTGCTGTTAATAGCTAGGCTGACTAAGATATCTGTAAACAGTGAGGCTTTAAAAAAAAAAAAGTCAAAAAAAAAAATTAATAAATGGCCAAAATGATACACTGGCATTTTAAAACTATTTTTCCTATAAAAATAGGGCTCAGATGACTGTTGAGGTCTTTTTCAACTCTAATATTCTGACTGTATGCATTTACATTCAACTTCAGTTTTGCAGGCTGAATATTTTTCTAAGAAAGCAAGTTCTGAAAATACACAATCAAATGCCGTGAATTCATTTTTGGTATTTATATTTTAACCTGTGAAATAAATATGATTAGTGTTTTTTAACATTTAAGAAGTAATACATCAGGTAAAGATTTTGTCAAAATGCACTGAAAAGCAAAATGAAGGTATCACATTCTATCACTTTACTTTTTAAAAATCATAATTTAAATAGTCCAGGAAACTAAACAAAATGACCCAAGGGATTCAGTGGCTTCCTATGAAGATTACTGCCCCTCAGCCTGAGATGACTAATGCTGAAGCTCAAGACAAAATAAAGAAAAATGACAAATATATGAAACTGGAAGGATATAACAAAAGACACAAAATAAAATACTACTTTATCTGACAGAAATTTAAAATGTAGTTTGTTCTTCAAGGGACTGTATAACCTGCAAAATTAAATATAGTTATGCCATATTTTATAAAAGCAATGTCCATGGGAATATGTTACAAATTGAATTTGGGGAAACACTGTCATATTAAACGTACTACGACAATTGGCTATTTGAAGTTAAACTCGTCTTATTTTTCTAAAGAATCTCAATCTCTTTTAAATTACCAGTTTCCCAAGTGTTTTGTTTCATATAGTAGCATCCCATCATCAGGCATTATTGTAGATTTAAAGGCTCATATAAAGTCATGTAACAGTTGGGTCCTAATAGGTTATAAAGAAGCTGAGTGGTTTGGGATAGCTTTTTTCACTTTGGGATTTAGCTTTCTTAGAAGACTTCTGTGCTCTTCCAGAATACCCCCTTAGTTCTACATTATTAAAGAAACCCCTGTCCAGAACCAGTGTGATGTTGAGCATTTTTCCTGTCGAGTTTGAAACTAATTCTCAGCTCTATTATTTCCATGAAGAGTAAGAAGAAAGAAGAAAAAAAAGTGAATGGAGATGCTTTTACAATAAGCAGATTATCTTCTCCCCCATCTCCCGGTGAATGTTGTAATGAGGGATGCTTTTGCCTCACCACAAACACAAAAATGAAAGAACAGACGTTTGGACCTTTACTGTACACACGGGTCCGTGTGAAAGAGATCCTGCCTACTCACCTCACTTCAAATGGAGGATTATTTCAGATAGATCCATGTATTACCTTTTCTAAAATGTTACAACTGTAAATATTTCCAAAGGCACCATGTGGGACACAGTGCTTTAAACTTCCTAACATCCCCGTGAGCATCCCCGTGAGGTGTGTTGATATTACTTCCCTTTGATGGAAAACTGAGGCTCTGTGTAATTAAGTCTGTGCTGCTAGAAGGTGACTAAACTGGGTTTATCTGTCTCAAAAGTCATGCTGTTTCTTAAAATGTGGTCTTCAGACCCTCTGGATAAAAAGCTCCTGATTTTTCTTAAAAATGTAGAATGTGGATTCCAGCTCTCTGTCTCTCCCACCCCCGCCCTTTGATCCCTTCCCACATATTCTTATATGATGGGTCTGGGTTGAGGCTCAGGAATCTTTTTTCATACGCTCCTGTCGACTGGAAAAAAGTGCACAATCTAAAAGTTAAGAATTATGTTTTATTTAGGGGAAAACACTGAGGACTTAAGCCCAGGACACAGCATCTCAGATAGGGACTGCTATCTGAGGGACTGCTCCACAGGACTAAGGGAAGAGCTAGGTTACAAAGGCGGTTTTGCAACAAAGACCAGGTAGTTGGAACTTCAAAAGATTACTGTTAATTAAAGAAAACCAGACATCTCCAGTTAAGGAATTTAGCACTTTTCTATATATGGGAAGATACTAGTGTCTGGGCTTATTGAAATCCTTCCTTTGATATGCACCTCAGCTGTCTGGGGCCAGTATCATGTGCTTTCTCATCCTGAGTCTCCTCAGGATGCACTGCTGAGGGGAGGGGGTGACGGTGTGGGGGTGTGTGGCTACAGTGGCTGAGGGCTTGATGGCGGGCACCCTGTTTCCACTCTGAGTTCCCACAGGGCTCACCATAGGGGCAATACGGCAGGCAATATTTGTTTATTGTTGTTTGATACGGCAGGCAATATTCTTTTCATTGATACTTCATATACGATTCTTCTGTACCTCAAGTTGGAGAGCTACAGCTTGACAACGAACTCTCTCTCTTGATCTCTTGCCTTGAGAAACAAATGTATTTTGATCTCTCCTCCTCTCTGGCATCTTCTCTCCATTACACTCATACTGGCTCATGGTCGTGTATCTCTCCCTTTGCCTTACAGGCAGTGCCGGTGGAGCATTCCTTTTTTGAGCCGATATGAACATCACTCCAGAAAAAAAGCTATGGCAGTTCTTTGTCCTAGTGAACAGTACCACCCTAAAATAGGTGGCATTGACCCAGCACCAAAAGCTCAACTATAAAAAAAAATGAGAAAAAATGGAATTAAGGCTTCCTAAGAATATTTCAAAGAAACTGCGTTTTAGTCTTCGTTTCCACTCCCATTGGCAACAAACCTCCCTGCTGTTGGCAGATTGCAGGGGAGCATGACTCATACAAAGGTGAGAATCTGTTCAGCTGCTCTGTTGATCTCAGAGGGATGACTGGGGTTTTTTTTTTTTTTTTTTTTTTTTTTTGCTTTTGTGCTCACCTCCTGGCTCTTGGTGGACTTAAAAGGCATTCATTTCGCAAGAAAAAGATTTTTAAATGTTAAGTGCATAGCATGATAATAGACACAGAGGCTTTGTCGTGGGCAAGAGACATAACAGATAGAAGTGCCAACAGCAGGAACAGAGAAATGTGAGCTGATAGTGTAGTAAATTGTAACCACGATGCTGAAGAAGACACAGTAAGGACTATCTTGGAGGTAGGAAGGGGAGGCTGAGATTGGTGCAAATAGTAGGCTTCTGCCGTGGAAGGAAGATGGCAGAGTGGTCCAAGCAGGGGAAAGCCGGCACAAGCAGAGGCGTGGGGTGGAAAGTGAGGTGCGTGGTGCGGAGGGAGGACAGTAAGGAAATGGATGTGGCTGCGAATAGTAATATCGAGGTCAGATCCGTCAGCAGGCTTAGGGAAGCCTTCATCTAAATGGCTGTTCGGAGTAAGGCTCTTGACCTCTTAGTGTGGAAAAGCTACCTGAGAAGCCCTGGACATCTGGGGTCACAGTGGGAATCTATTCATGAAGTGATGGAAGAGGTGCCCCTCTCCTCCCAGGCATGAGTCCTGACAAATCCTAGGGGCTGGACGCGGGCATGCAGATCCAGTTTTTGGTTAAGGCCTTGCAGTTGACCGTGAATCATGATCGACTGGCTGGTGGCTCCCACTAAATGCTCACTCCTCCACAATGTCTCAGAGCCTGTCCTGATCTCAAAATGTTTGGCCTTCCTAGTACCCCTTAACTTCTGGCACTATTGAAATTTCTAGTGGAAGCCCTTTAGCCAGCTTTTTTGTATAGGCTTCATAAAATCTTAAAAGGTCTTCTCTATAGTATAATCTGTATGATCTCCTTTGTATCTTAAGGGTAACTGGATAGTTTTCTTTTCCCACAGGTGTTATCATTAACAAAGAATTTGGCCTGCACCTGTGATGGAATGAAGTCAATTTAGCTTTCTGAAACCTATTTCAAGCCTTCAGGGAAAAAAAAAAAATCCTATCCAGCTGGTAGCGTAAGATGCTTTCAACAGAAATCCACCATCATTATTAGTCAATGGGCAGCTATAGTGCTTAGCCGAAGGTGACGTGCTGTGAAGCTTTTATAATCAGATTCATCCAGAACCCATTTAAGTCAAGGCTGCATTGCCTGCCCCCAAACCACTCATTGTCTTTTTATAGAATTGGTGGATTCTCACCCCTCAATGGTCAGAAGACCTCATCAGCACCTCACTCATTACCTATAGTGTAATTTTTATACTCTTTGCTCAGGTTAGAACCTTTTGTCTTTCAGTCAGATAACCTATTCAGTAGACAAATTTGAAAGTAATGTCTTTCTCAGTGCTAGCGAAAGTGCCTATGAGAGCCAGGGAGCAGGGTGCTTGGAAGGATAGGGAAGGAAGAAGGGGGTAGACACAGGAGCACATGGCCATCCTGGGGTGCAGCAAAACAAGAATTAGCAAGCTCCCCACAGACATAGGAAACAAACTTATTGTTACCAAAGGGGAAGAGTGGCGGGGGGGAGAATAAATTGGGAGTATGGGATTGACATATACACACGACTATATATAAAATAGAAAACCTACAAGAACCTACTGTATAGCACAGGGAACTCTGCTCAATAATCTGTAATAACCTAAATGGGAAAAGAATTCAAAAAAGAATAGATATATGTATATGTATAACTTGAATCACTTTGCTGTACACCTGAAACTAACACAACACTGTAAATCAACTACAGCCCCATATAAAATAAAAATTGTTTTAAAAAAGAAAGTATTAGCGAGTTTCCAAGACTGATATGCCTTCTGCAAGCCAATTCTGTTGATTCTTGAAATAGCAGTGGTACAGGTCAGTTACAGCAGGGTGAGCAGACTAGGGTGTATGTGATGGACTCGAGTCTGGTGACAATTATCCTTGAGTTTCTTATATTTCCACATGTCTTGCAAACACAGGCCCTGACTGCTTTTGTTTCAGACTGTCATTTCAACGATGCTTCCTAGCAAACATCTTTGGAAGGCAGAAACAATGCTTTCCACCAGGGCGAAAGGCAGGCACATATATTCACTCTGCAGTATAGAAGATTCTGGTTCCATAAACTCCTATTCCAACCCAGTGAGTGTTCAGGTGTCACCTGACTTTCTTCACATCACCCAGTGGGAACTGGGGCTCGGGGAACTGAAGCAGGAATGTGGCTACTGCCATGAGTAAGTAAGAAAGTCCTTTGTCTCTGCCCCAGAAGCCTCATGTCTTCTGCCAGCATCCAGTGAGTGGCAGGCTTACTTGGTTCCCTGCAAGTAGGGTCAAATCTCAGCCCAGCCCATTCCCAGTTCTTGACATAGAGTGTTCCTTCACTCTATGAGCAAGAGAAGCCCTTTGATGTGATAATTTTGTCATTTTCACCATAGAGAGGAGGTCTTCTGGCAGGCATCTCAAGTGATGAAGGCAAAACTCTGACATTTACAAGGGTTCTCTGTGGTCAATACTTACATGAAACTGAAAATGTGGGACCAGTCCTATGCTTGATATATAGGTCTCAGAATGCTAATTCTATAACAAGAAGCTCAGTTTTAACTCTAAGACAGAATCTAGTTTTAGGCTCCTCTAGCAAGACATTCTGAACCTCCTCCTACTTTGCCACTATAGGGGAGGAAAAATAATTTTCCCTCTACCCTTGTATGTTCTTGGTTGAGACCCTTCTATAATAAAAAATGGATTAACAGGAGAAAAAACAAGAGTTTAATAACATGGATACTTCCTGTATATGTGGGAGAGGCCCATGAAAACTGAGTAACTCTCACAAATGGCCCAACCCATCACCTTAAACACCATCTCCAGCTAAAGACAAAGAAGGGTGTTAGTGGCTGGGGGTGGGGGAAGAGGCCTGTTCCTGGGAGATGACCAAGGAAAGCACAGTAAGCAAGGGTATGGTCGTTATGCAAATTTAAGTCAGTGCCTTCTCCATTCGTAAGAGTTTCTAGAGTTCTAGTCATCCTCCTCTTCCTGGTACAGAGAAAAAGGCACAGTTACAAATGGATATTTAACTCCTTATAAATGTAAATTTCTCTTTCAAAAGGGTAACTTCTGCTCAGTTTTCAGAGCTTCTTCTGTGTCTGCTATTTCTCAGAAATAACCAGCTCAAGATCATCCTTATTTCAAAGAGGCATATTTTGGGGTAGTAGATGCTGCTTTCGTTCACACCTGCACTATTACAGGATAAATACCAGTTTCCCTACTTTCCTTAAAACTAGGAGACATTCCGGCCATTTAGATATAACTGCAGGGCTTCCCTGGTGGCGCAGTGGTTGAGAGTCCGCCTGCCGATGCAGGGGACGCGGGTTCGTGCCCCGGTCCGGAAAGATCCCACGTGCCACAGAGCGGCTGGGCCCGTGAGCGATGGCCGCTGGGCCTGCGCGTCCGGAGCCTGTGCTCCGCAACGGGAGAGGCCACAGCAGTGAGAGGTCCGCGTACTGCAAAAAAAAAGAGAAAAGATATAACTGCAATTCTGCTGGGGACTTTAGAAAAACATTTGTTTTTTATTCTTATAAACAGAAGCAAACGTGACAAATGTGCACTCCCTTCCTGCCTTGAACATAGATAGGATGCTGGGAGCTGTTGGGGGAGTCATCTCTTGACTCTGAAGAAAATCCAAGAGAATACGAGAAATCCGTAACTGATACCTCAGTGATTGGCCACCAACAAAAAACTCTTTGGAAAGACAAGAAATTCCCATCTATTTAGGCCACTGTAAGTTGGTTTTATGTTACTTGCAGACGGGGGATTTCTAACCACTCTTCTAGTTCTTTCCACTTGCCAAAGAGCTACTGGGCTTGCTCTGTGAAGTTTATGTTTTGATTGGAAATCCAAAAGCTAATTTAGCAGGCACCATACTGCAACTAAACTTCTTTTGTTACATTTGTTCATGAAAGCCAGGAAAAGACAATGAGATACAGATACATATATATGTGTATATATAGATATATCTATATATATATCTATATATACACACACATATATTCATACGCATATTTAGAGGCAGTGATATATATATCACTGCCACTAAAATATGCCACACAATGGATATCAGTTCTTAAAACTTAAACATGGAAAGAGTTGGCAGGAGATTTAAGGTGAAAAGCAACCTTGAAAAAGAACCTACAAATATTTACTATTCAATAAGAATTCCAAGGAAAGAGAAAAAAACTTGCAAGAGGAGGAAAAGGGATGTAAAGAGAACAAATCTCAGTAGCTTTAAGGAGTGTTGTAGGTCAAAGAATGGCAAATACCTAGAACCTGTGAATATTAATTTCTATTATAAAAGATATGATTAGGTTAAAGATCTTAAGAAATGTCCTCAAAAAAAAAGAGGCAGGAACTCTGTCACAGCCACAGAGGAGAATACTCTGAAGACAGAAGCAGACTGAAGTGATGTGGCCACAAGCCAAGGAGCACCAAGGAAAGCTGGGCAGCCACCAGGAGCTAGAAGTGGCAAAGAACAGACTCCCCCCTTGAACCTCTGAGGAATTACAGCCTCCAGACTTTTGGCTTCCAGAACTGGGAGAGAATGTGTGCTGTTTCAAGCTACCAAGTTTGTGGTCATTTGTTATGGCACCTCTGGGAAACTAATACAAGGAGTTGATGGAAGAATCAATGCATGATAAACGAATTTCCTGACAATGGATAAAACAATCAAACAAACAAAAAAAAACCCCCACAAAATTCCATTCATTTTAGCAAATGTTTATTGAGTAAGGTCTACTTTCTTCCCCAGGTCAGAAGTCTTAAGATGAATAAGAGAGAATTCCTGCCTTTAGAAGATCACAGTATTGTAATAAGGAAGAGCAAATCTGACTCCACATTAGATCTGTTCTGTCAGCTGCGCTTATGTCATGCTGGCTCTGCACGCTTTGTAAGAGTGTTGACTATAGGCTGAAATATACAGGGTAGGGAGGAGCTTCAAGATGGCGGAAGAGTAAGACGCAGAGATCACCTTCCTCCCCACAGATACATCAGAAATACGTCTACATGTGGAACAACTCCTACAGAACACCTACTGAATGCTGGCAGAAGACCTCAGACCTCCCAAATGTCAAGAAACTCCCCACGTACCTGGGTAGGGCAAACGAAAAAAGAAAAAACAGAGACAAAAGAATAGGGACGGGACCAGCACTAGTGGGAGGGAGCCGTGAAGCAGGAAAGGTTTCCACACACTAGGAAGCCCCTTCGTGGGCGGAGACTGCAGATGGCGGAAGGGGGAAGCTTCGGAGACGCGGAGGAGAGCACAGCCGCAGGGGTGCGGAGGGCAAAGCGGAGAGATCCCCGCACGGAGGATCGGCGCCGGCCGGCACTCACCAGCCCGAGAGGCTTGTCTGCTCCCCCGCCGGGGCGGGCGGGGCTGGGAGCTGAGGCTCGGGCTTCGGTCGGAGCGCAGGGAGAGGACTGGGGTTGGCGGTGTGAACACAGCCTGCAGGGGGCTGGTGCACCACGGCTAGCCGGCAGGGAGTCCGGGAAAAAGTCTGGAGCTGCCGAAGAGGCAAGAGACTTTTTCTTCCCTCTTTGTTTCCTGGTGCGCGAGGAGAGGGGATTGGGAGCGCTGCTTAAAGGAGCTCCAGAGACGGGCGCGAGCCGCGGCTACCAGCGCGGACCCCAGAGACGGGCCTGAGACACTAGGGCTGCTGCTGCCGCCACCAAGAAGCCTGTGTGCGAGCACAGGTCACTCTGCACACCTACCCTCCCGGAGCCTGTGCAGCCCGCCAACGCCAGGGTCCCGGGATCCAGGGACGGCTTCCCCGGGAGAACGCACAGCGCGCCTTAGGCTGCTGCAACGCCCCGGTGGCCTCTGCCGCCGCAGGCTCGCCCCGCTCCGTGCCCCTCCCTCCCCCCGGCCTGAGTGAGCCAGAGCCCCCGAGTCAGCGGCTCCTTTAACCCCGTCCTGTATGAGCGAAGAACAGACGCCCTCCAGCGACCTACACGCAGAGGCGGGGCCAGATCCAAAGCTGAGCCCCGGGAGCTGTGCGAACAAAGAAGAGAAAGGGAAATCTCTCCCAGCAGCCTCAGGAGCAGCGGATTAAATCCCCACAATCAACTTGATGTACCCTGCATCTGCGGAATACATGAATAGACGGCAAATCATCCC
>RJWK010009780.1:0-44822 GCA_004363435.1 Platanista minor | reverse complement strand
GATTCTTTGTCTTAGGAAGATTTCCAGGAAGCGAGAGGGCCGTGAGGATGCTCCATTTCTATCCTCCAGAGATAGAGCTGCCTCCCTTACTGCTTGAAACTTGCCCCTGTCTTGGTGTCAGCAGATCCACTGTGGACTCTGAAACTGAGATGTTCCAAACTGGCTTGCCAGCTCTCTGATTTACAAGGAACCCAAGAACTCTTGTATTTCAAGAAGTTGAATCAGTCGTAACATTTTAAATGCAATTTTCTGGTGCTGGGAGATCGTATAGTATTGCAGTATGAACAGGGAGATGATAATCACAGTTCAAACTATGGGTATGCTACAGAAAATGTTCAAAGGTGCCCCATGACACTGACTCACTCTGTCTGCCCTGTCAAAGCTTCCCTTGTCAGATTAAACCCCCATTGACATCATTACATTTTCATATCCTCAAAAAGGAAGTTGTGTGGCTTGGAAAGTTTTCCTCTTCCACCATGCTGTTTAACCCAGAGTACACTAACATGACAAAGTCAGGAGACGTGTGTGAGGAGAACACGTGGAACCACTGGGCTGCCATCTCCCTGGATTTTTGCGGGTGGAAAGTAATCTTTATATTTGCAAGAAGTTGTTCTTAAATTTTTTTAAATAGATAATGCATGCTCATGGAAAAGTTCAAAGCTTATAAGAATATATGGTCAAAAGCCAGTTCCCATCTTCGTTCTCTCTGCCAGTCCCACAATGCTCCACCCAAGAGTCAACTAACTTTACTAATTTCTTAATTACCCTTCCAGAGAAGATATTTGATCGCTACAACCCTTCTCAGTTTAACACAGATTGCAAGTGATTTAAAACAGTGATTTTCAAATGGTAATGCATGTATGAATCACCCAGGGATCTTATTAAACTGCAGATTCTGACTGAGTCAATCTTGAGTAGGACTAAGATTCCACACTTCTAACAGGCTCTGAGGTGATGCCAAGGCTGCTGGTCCCTGGATCACACATTGAATAGCAAGTATTTAGAACACTGTATTGACTCTAATACATCCTGGTAGCAACGTGAATTAGTATTTCCTTTTTGGAAAGTGATCTGACAACATTTATTAAAATTAAAAATATTTGAAGTCATCAACCCAGCAATTCCATTTTGAGGCTCTAGCCCAGAGGTAACAAATTATACATAACGTTTCAAGCTAAAATAGGAGACTTTGATGTACTTAGAACGTGGTCTTCCTCTCTAAATTGCTTTAAAATGGCTTTGGTATGAATGTTCAAGAAGCTTTTCTTAGCTCATTGGTGCGTACATGGTACCTCCCAGTTTGGTTGCTGTCAGCAGAAAACGAAAAATATAGTGAAGTTTGATATCTCAATAATGACCAAAGAGGACATGATTTGAGATTCCCAAAATCAGTTGCTCCTAAGGGTGATCTCCATAACTGATTAAATCCCCTTGAAGTCTTCATTGAGCAGTATCATCCATTTCTCTTCATATAGCACAGAAGTTGTCACCTATCTGTAACAGTGCTCTTTTCAAAGCTTGTTCTCCCCCAAAGAAATAAACACCAAATCAGCAGTATCTATCCCACATCACGGTGCAGAATGTGGGGCAGTTTACCAAAGTATGTGAGGTGCACCTAATTTCAAGCCTTTTTATCCTCAGAGTTAAGAAACATTATTTTTTCCTCCCCACCACTTACCCACATCTGACTGCAATCAGACAGACACTAAAATACACATACGGCAGATCAGCTAGGAAAAAATATGGCCACACTTGCATTTTGTTTTGAAGATTTTCAGATAATATCATAGATTGCTTCCAAGACACTGTTCTGGTTTTATAATCCAGAGCAATGCTTTAACCATTTCAGAAATGGAATTAGGTTTCTAGTTCTTTCTCCTTCCAAAATGCAAAGCAGATTTTAATTTGACTTCAATGGCAAAATTATTAGACCTAAACAAACACGTAATCTAATACGTTCAGTTATTATCACCCAAAACGTTTATTTTTATGGTGAATTCAAAAGACCTAAGACACTGAGACGTCCAGACATCCAAAACATCTGCTATCTGCTTCCTTCTTTTTCTGAGAAGTTTCCTTCATAAAGGAAATTTCTAGTCAAAGATTAGGACAAAGATAGTCTTCCCTGTCTCATTTTTCTTGTCACCTGCATTAACTTTTCTCACAATAGTGTTGATGGGCAGCATACTGTTTACTCGTGGTTTGTTAAGGTGAGTCTGTAAAAGTTGATGTTCTGAGGGCTTCAGACACTTACCAGATGTAAACATTTAGTCTTCCTTGGCAAATAACTTTGTGTCCCTCCCTCCATCTGTGGGAAACATCAAGTAGAAAAAGAGCCCCCAAGCCTGTCCGAATAAGATAATGGGAGCCATCACCAAGGCAAGTGGAAGAACCATAGCCTCTGATCCATCATAACTTTCCCTTCCAGCCAAATATTACACTGCCCCTGTGCAGTAAGTATCCAGGACACCCAATCCCCGACAAAGTATTAGTCTCGATAGGTGAAGAAGGCACCAGGGAGATAAAGTCCCACTCTGACTTTTCCCCAGCACCTTAAGAATGTTAAAGTCAATTGGGAATTCAGAGTTCTACACCCGTTGCTGGTTCCTGGAAATGCAGCCGAAGAGTACTGCAGGGGAATCTAGGGTGATCCATGGATCGGGAGGGACAACCCATGATAAGACATAAGATTTAGCACGTACAAGTCATGTGTTTTACAACTTGAGTGCCCCCTGTCTTATAACTTCATAGCATGGTACATAGTAATTTGTATGATTTACTAGGGCTTCCTCTCTGAATTAAGGACAAGAATAAGCAATATAACATTCTCCAAGTAGTACAATTCTATTGTTTACAAATATTAAGGACAAACATTTACAGGAACTAGGGTGACAAAAGTGTTTCTTGATCAAAGGACAATTTTCATAAATTAGCTTTCTTCCCACAAGTTAACATCTCTGAAATTGGAATGAAGCTTAAAATTGATGTCATCTAGATTTGGTGCATTGCAATAAATAATACCAAATTCACATATGAATGTTTTTGGTTCTAAAACAATTATAAGTACTTGTAAAATAAGTTGTTCTCTTAATTATACCATCTCAGGTTTTTGGTTTGTTTGTTTTAAATGTATTGACCTAGGAAGTATTTTATTTATTAATACTACCTATTTAAACATCCTTCTAGCTTACCTAATTGACCAACATTCTGAAGTATTTGGTGCCACACTAAAGATATTTCCCTTTAAAGGTAATTTTTACTGTTACCATTGTTGTCTATCTGTTTCCTTCTTGGCTTGAAGCCTGACTGGCCAGGCCATTCTACCCAGTTCCATTGAATGGATTGCAACTCATACTGCATCACTTTGGAAGAAGAGCTATGTAACCCTAACTTTATTCCTCCTTGTTTTCAAATGTTACATAGATTTTTATTGTGATAGCAGAGCTACTTCTTACACAAGTAGCATTGTGCTTAGCAGGACACTGGCCTGACCTACTTTGATGGGAATGGGTTGTACGATTGCAAATCACTTACAAACACTGGCTGACCTCTTTCCAATTATATAAGGTTTCTCTGAAACACTTACTGAGAGGGCACATGAATTAAAATCATTATGAAATTGTCTCTTCAATTAGACAGAAGCAAAATGACAGAAAATTCTACTATAAAAGTCTATTCTACTCTGCTATTCAGATGGAGACATCTTTTCTGTATTCCTCTTTTTTCTCCTTGTATGTTCTTAATAATTCATTAAGAATTATCCTTAAGAACCAAATTGCTCCTTTAGTCAACTCTTACCTCCTCTTAAGTGACCAGTTTAGAAGGATGACTCCTAGCTGAATGAATTTATTTAATCCCAGAATTAAAAAGCTGTTTGTAGGACTTGAACAAATTATCTGGCAGAGTTGTTTGTTTGTTTTTTGTTTTCATTTTTGTTTTTTAGTGTCATGTAAGACACTGCCCAAATATCACTTTTTTTTATCCTGAACACTGCTGCACATAAAATATTCTCTATTTAGGACACATGGAAATACAACTCAAAATGGTACTAGATTAAGCTTTTGGAGGGTCTAGTGTTTGTAAGTTCTAGAATTACCCAGATAAATCATCCATCCATCCATTTTTGTTATATAATTACCAAAGCGCTAATTACATGTATTTTGAGTGTTCCCTTATTGGGGAAAATGCTTCTAACACCTATAAACCACAAGCAGAGTGTCAGATTAAACAAACCCTTTGTTCCCGCAGTTTGTTCAAGAACAATTTGTATCCGTAAGCAAAACTTGATATCAACATGGTTCTGGCCCAAAGTGCTGACTTAGAACAGATGCTGGTTAACAGCTCAAAAGGTAAAGGGTCTACAGAAATAAAGGGTTTAGGATTAGCTGGACTTCAAAAATGAAGCAGAAGAGAAATGTGGGGACTCCTTTTCATTTCAATTCAAAATTGGCTCAAGATTTTTATTGTTCTTCTTTCCTAGAAAACAAGATCAAACCCTACACATTTGAACTCAGACTCATAACATACTACTACGTCAAAGTGGCTCAATCCAAATCAACTGCGGTACATCACAAAAATAATTGCTGATGTGTCAGGATAGAACTGTTTTCTAAACTAAGTAAACAGGAAAACCTAATCTCTCTGAAGTTTCCTACCTGAACACTTTCTGTTGATGTTCAGCAAACCTGTTGGTAAATCAAGATGCTGCCTGCAATGGTTGAGATATTGCTTCTTTGACATAGTCACTTGCAGAGTAACTCATAGTAATCATAGCAAGATAACAAGACAGGAATAGTTGTAGCCAATCAGACCTGAGCCAATTGTCTTATCTGCAATTGCGTTATCTGCAAAAAAAGAGGGAAGGGACTGAAGAGGAAGAAAGAGGAGCAGAAACATGTTTAAGACTGTGTCTTGCTTTCATTAATTGAAATATGAATGAGAGGGCATATAGAAACAGGTTGATTAACAATTTTCTTTTTAAACTCAAAGTCAATTCCTTTTATTTTCATATTTAAAATTTTTATATAAAAAGCTACCTTGTCCCTGGAAAAACTGAAAAATGGTTATTTTCTACTTGTCTCATTGAAATAATATCAAAATATGTATTTGCCCTCATGGAAGGTGCAGGGGTATTTTTTTCAGATTATAGCAAATACGGTAAGACTCTCAAGAGTCAGTGCTGATGGGCATTTGCTGGCATCCCAAATCCCATTCTGTGATCTTAAATCAAGCAGGAGCAGAAGAATTTGGAGAGACATTGGAAAACCATTCAGAGAGCTAAAGGGCTGGGAGATGACAAGGCAATAAAAACATAAAGGATTTGAGGTGTGCACATAATTTAGTTATGCTCTTTGTATATGTGAAGGCTCCTCTGAAAATCAACCAGTAGCAACTCTTGATGTTTACTGACCTCAACAAAAGAAAATGAGCCTAAACTCTGCATGAAGGAATTAGCATAACTCTTTTTACTCAGCGAACTTTTCATGAGGAATTAAACTATCACTAGAAAACCTCTAATGAAGTTCCATATGGTTACAATTCTGTAACTCCTACTTCACAAAAACACTACAAATCTTCACCCATGCATTCATTTCCTCAATACCTACTGAGTACCAATTATGCACCAGGTACTATGATAGTGCTATGGAAATGGACAAGGCATCAAGCTTTTTTTCAGAAACTCTCCACTTAGTGAAGGACGCTGACCAATAAACAGGTTATTACTCCCCATTACCATGAGCACTTAGGAGGCAATGGGAATGAAGCAGAGGGACAACTGAAGTGTGTACGTGTTCAGTATAAGAGGACCATCTAGCATTGGAGTCAAAGTAGCTTATGGAGTCTGTTTCTCTGAGATGGAATTCAGTTTTCTCTTACTGGGATGCTTTTGAGAGAGTCTTTCTAGGTCCAGACTAACTTTTAGAGTTTGGCTCATTCCAAGGTATAAACATTATCTCTAAATTGTGTTCTTTGGGACAGATTAGTATAGCACTTAAGAGGGTGGGTTTGGAATCATACAGATCTGCATTCTCCTTAAAATAGCAGCGTGGTCCTGGGAAGGTACTTAACATCTCAAAGTCTCAGTCCCCTACTAAATAAGGTTGTAATAATTAAATGAGATAAAACAAGGTGCTCAGCATGTATTAGCAATGATGGTGGTGATGACAATGACGATGATGTAGGGTAGTGAGCCTGGTGCATAGGCACGTGCTAATTGGCTCTTTTAGGAACCATTGCTAATTGCAAGCCTACTTAGAGTTGCCCTTCCCTCACTGCAATGCAGCCCTTCAGGGAATTGCTTTTTCACTCATAGCTTTCCTAATATGAGCTGTATTTCTCTCTCCTGCCTGGGATTCTTTCCACTCACTTTTCAGAACTTTCAGACTTTTTTTTTGATAAAAGTACTCATGATTCCCCACCCTCAGTGATGGTCTTAGCGATTCCTAACTGTCTGCTAGCATTACTAATGAATTCTTACTTTGCATCATAGTCAATCCCTTAAATGTTTCATAAACAAACATTTCTTGTAATTGCAAAACATCTACCTAGAAAGTTGAGGGAAAGGAGGAGTGGCACAGGTTTCTTTTTTCAGTGTTAATCAGAGAAAGACTGAAAGTGATGCTTTATGACTAAACCTTTGAAGAAATGAGACTCTTCAAGTTGATGAAGTCTTTGTCTGGAGTTGGTGGGTAGTGTTAAGTACATACTTCCAACATTCTTTTTTATTATAGTAACTAAATTTTTGATTAAATTTTCCAAGTCATGAAATTTAAAATTTCCAAATAATTATAAATTTAAACATAGTGAAATATACTTTGGGATCACATTTCTCTATTCATTTGTGAATGTGAAGCACAGTGATGAATTATCATCTTAAGAACCAAAAAGGAGAAAATGTTCTGTACAACAATGAGCCAAAATTGATGGGAAAACAAAAGGGGAAAAAACTCTATGTACATTCACAAAAACTGACAATATGACAATTTTAAAAAATCTTTTTTTTTTTTTTTTTTGACCAAGTGAGGGGCAAATAAAAATTCACATAAGAAGAAAAGATAACATGTAGGGAATACTTGTCTACCATAAAGTGTTGAAATAAGTTCAGACTGTAGCAAAGACTGCTTATTCCTACCCTCCTTCTGTCAGCAAGATGACTTTTTAAAATCATTCCAGAGATGGAGCAGCTTTGTTCCTTCTTCCCCAGCTACCCATCTCCTCCAGCCTTGTGGGGCCAGGTTAACTTGGAGACAATGCTCAAGGGTTGCATCTGTTGTCAAAGGCAAATTTGTGTGCCTGACACAGAGTGAGGCCAAACAAACCAAAATGTAAGAGTTTGGAGCAGAGAAAGGTTTATTGCAGAGTCAAGCAAGGAGAATGGACAGCTTGTGCTCAAAAAATCCAAACTCTCCAATGGTTTTCAGGGAAGAATTTTTATAGGCAAAATTTGGGGTGAGTGCTGCAGGGGGCATGACTTTCTTCTGATTGGTTGATAACAGGGTGGTGTTCCATGAATCTCAATCATCAGCCTTCTAGCTCCAACCAGTCTGGGGTCTCAGTATGTAAGTACTATCCTCTACCTGGTTGGGGGCCTTATTTCTTGTAGAAGAACTCAAAGATATATTGTTATGTATATTCCTTGAGGAAGAAACCCGGACTCTGCTTTTTTTTTCCATTTGTTGGGGGTTTTTTGTTGTTGTTGTTTTGTTTGGTTTTGGTTTTGGTGTTTTTTTGACTGCTCCTTCTTTGTTTCTGCATCCCCTCAGTTCCCTAATTAGAAACTGTTTGAATCTGCCCTTTGAAACTCAGGGAAGGCTCAGAGGTTGTATGAAGCCTATTTCCTACAAAAAAGAAACAAGACAAGGAAAGGATTTGTACCCAAGAGGACCCCCATGGTCCTGCCTGATTTCAAAAATAATAGAATAAAGAGTAAAATCATTTAAAACTCATAACCTAAATTTTTTTTTTACTAAAAAATATTCATGTGAATTCAGTTAACAATATCTCGATATAAGACTAAGGGTTTTTTTTTTTGGAGGGCGGAGGTTCGTATAGATTCTCTTATTGGAGTTTGGTGTTGTTTCCCATGTATACTCCCAAGGCTTCATCCAATAATTTCCAGTTTATATTTCTTTTAAATGGACTAATAAGCTAATGATTCTTGTGAAACTGAGTAAAGAATGTGTTTAGATGTTTATGATTTTTTTCCTTACAATCATTAACATTTGTCCTACACCTAATTTGATTGAAATATTTCAATGCAATGAATGAATCAACTTTTTTTTTAATAACTCTGTTGACTGAAAAAAAAATGCACAACATGAGAGTTGTGAGTTACGTTTTATTTGGGGCAAAATGATGACTATAGGCCGGGAGACAGCATTTCAGATAGCTCTGAGAAACTGCTCCAAATAGGTAGGGGGAGAAGGTCAATGTATATGTGATTTTGGTGAAGGGGGAGTGCATGCAATCAAGTACATATTTTTTGAAGAAAGTTTCTGTTAGTCACAAGGAGCAGATGTCACCATGAAGAATTCTAGTGCTTTTCTAGATACTAAAAGATGCAAGAATTGGGCTCATAAAATCTTCTCCTGAAAATATCTATCTATCTAAAGACCTGTTCTGCTAATTTTTTCCAGAGCACAGAGTGCTTCATTCCTATTTTCCACCCTGAACTCCTTTCAGGGGATGTTGAAAGTCAGCAGCTACTGCGGCTCTTGATTTAATCCTTGTGGAGGTAGATGGCAAGTGCCAATTTGTGGTTGACAATTCAAATGTGTCTTCATAGAAATAACAATTTGTATATTGTATTAATAGTTCATCAGTTCATGTAGTGTGTAACTAATGTGTGTAATTACTATAAGTACATCTGGCACAAACAATGTGGCAAATACAATTTATCTTCGGAAAATAAACATCTCTACTGGTCAGAGCACCTGGGATGGTCAGTGTGCCCTAAGTTTATGTTTACAGAGCAGACAGAGACCATTGGTTAACCTAGAGTTAGTTATGGGAAGCATCTGTTATACAAGGCTGTTATTACTGTCTGTTCTCTCTCTTTGCACACAGCCTAGGACAGAATGTACTAAACACTATAATCAAAAGAAGAGAGGACAGCCGACTTTTGCCTTCTTGGATCAGTTTATCAGTTACTGATACTGCTGTACCTCCTGCATTTCATGTCAAATAACAAGAGGAAACGTAAAGGAAGTAGTGCCAAATCTTCAGTTAGACAAAGAAGAGAGTTCAAAGTAAAGGGACCAGATAAATAAGTTGCAGAAATAAACTTTGCCTTTTTAAGAATTTAAATTGTCACTCTTGAGTGTTCACTGCCCCCATCTGTTTCTCCTTTACTATTGCTAATAACAACACTGCTAGAAAATTAAAAGCTCAGATGTATTTTCTGATTTCTTTCTTCAGTGTATTCACATTTATTCTGTAACTCTACAGCAATGACTTTGGAGATCATCTAGTTCCTTGTTTTTCAGTCAAAAGCTCTTAAGAGTGAAATTTTCTCTTCAAAGGAAAATTTTAAAAAGAGTTGCAATATATCAAAAAATTATCAAGGGACCTGGACTAATTATAGAGGAAGCAGGTAGTACTGTGGCCACCCTTTCTCCATGTCCACTGAGGACCTCCACAGAGGCCTAGAGCTCTGTGAAAGCCATCAAATACCTTTCATAACCTTGCTCCTGCCAAACAGCCATTCTGAAACTAGTCACATCAAACACATACACACACATACACACACACACACACACACACACACACAGAGTAAAGACATTGATATCCAATATAATTTTACTGCAGATTTCTTGAGAATTTGGAGCAGAGCTATCATATGTTACAACACACCATAACATAGCCTAAGACTCTCAGTTTATCCAAAGTTTTATGCCATATGGCAGTTGTCACATCAGCTCAGTGTATCTCTCTCTGTCCTTCATCCCCCATCCCCTTCTCTTCTCTGGCTGCTCAAGTTCTCCACATCCACGCCCATGGTTCTCCCCACATACATACAGCCGCCATTTCTTTCCTTAAGGAAAACAGAGCAAGTCACCTGTCCACCAATACTAACACCTGGTTCTCAGACGCACGTGATCACTGTGCCTTGGACCAAGCCCCTGGAGAGCCAGCCACCATTCCTTCAGCTGCACGCTAATCTTGTCCAATTTCTCAGAATCAAAGAAAACACCTCAGTGTCCTATTATTCCAATATGCTTTCCACCACACTTGTAGCTACCATGAAATAAAATGCAGTTTCAAAGAAGAGAGATCACTGTTCCCTGTGCATATCTGTGAGTTTATTACTTAATGTGAAAAGAGAGATTTTCAGTCAATCTCACTGGAGTCCCCTGAACAATATATAATTCTTCAAATCACATCATCTGAACTATGATTCATCTCTTCCTGTATTTGTGCTGTGATTCTAGCTAATCAGACTAGAATATTAAAATATGACTCTCTTGTTAGTAATACTTTCCCTAATTAGATATCAGAATGGGACTTTATGAGATATTCTCACGGAGATATTGCCCTCCCCTCTTTGCTCTTCTCAACTATTCACTTAAAATATTTACACTCATGATAAATTAGAAACACATTTGACAAGATCAGTGAAATTTACACAGACTTTTAACTAGACCAAGAAAAAAAGAGTGAAGACTCCAATTACTAAAATCAGGAATGGAAGAGGAGACATCACTATTGATCTTACAATAACAAAAGAATTATCAGGAAATACAATAAACAACTGTATGCCAATAAATAAGATAACCTAGATGGTGGACAAATTCCTAGAGAGATGTAAACTACCAAAACTGACTCAAGAAGAAATAGAAAATCTGAATAACCCTAAACAAGTAAAGAGATTGAATTAGTAATTGTAAAACTTCTCACAATGAAAAGTCCAGGCTTACATGGCTTCACTGATAAGTTCCACCAAAACATTTAAAGATTTAATGGTAATTCTTCACAAATTATTCCAAAAAATAGAAGAGGATGGAAGTCTTTTCAATTTATTGTATGATGCCGATATTACCCTATACCAAAACCAAACAAAGACATTGCAAGGAAACTACAGACAAGGTTCAGTATGAATATATATGCAAAACTCCTCAGCAAAATACTAGCAAACATGAACCCAGCAATATAATTAGGCCATAATCAAGGAATGGAAGTTTGGTTTAACATCTGAAAATTAATAAAAGTAATATATCATATTAGTAAAATAAAGGACAAAACACATACTCACCTCAATAGATTCAGAAAAAGCATTGGACAAAATGCGACATGCTTTCATGATTAAAATACTCGACAGAGTAGGACTCGGAAGGAAACTAGTCAACCTGATAAAGGTTATCTAAGAAAAAGCCATAGCTAATGTCATGTTTAATGATGAAAGACTGAATGCTTTTCTCTTGTGATCAGGAACAAGACAAGGATGTCCACTCTCTCCAGTTCTATTCAGCATTGTACTGGAGATTCTAACCAAGGCAATTAGTCAAGTAAAAGAAATAAAAGTGTTTCAGATTGGAACAAGAAAAGTAAAACCATCTATTCACAAATGACATGATTTTGTAAGTAGAAAATCCTTAGAAATCCACAAGAAAAAAAATAACTATAAGAGGTAATGAGTTTAAAAAGATTGCAGGATATTCGATCAATATTCTGAAAGCAATTGTATTTTTTTTAACATCTTTATTGGAGTGTATTTGCTTTACAAAGGTGTGTTAGTTTCTTTTTTTTTAATTTTTTAACATCTTTATTAGAGTATAATTGCTTTACAATGGTGCGTCAGTTTCTGCTTTATAACAAGGTGAATCAATTATACATATACGTATGTCCCCATATCTCTTCCTTCTTGCATCTCCCTCCCTCCCACCCTCTCTATCCCACCCCTCTACGTGGGTGGTCACAAAGCACCGAGCTGATCTCCCTGTGCTATGCGGCTGCTTCCCACTAGCTATCTATCTTACGTTTGGTAGTGTATCTATGTCCATGCCACTCTCTCACTTTGTCCCAGCTTGCCCTTCCAGCAATTGTATTTTTATACAAACAATTAACAATATGAAAAGGAAATTAAGAAGACAAGTCCATTTACAAGACCATCAAAGAGATTTAAAGACTTTGGAATAAAACTAACAAAAAAAGAGAGTAAGACTTTTACACTGAAAACTACAAAACATTGTTGAAAGAAGTTATTAAAAACCTTAAAATGGAAAAACACCTTTTATTAACGTATTGGAAGACTTAATATTGTGAAGATGTCAATACTCCCCAAGTAGATGTTTAGTCAGCTGAATCCTATCAGATTTCAGCCTCCTTATTTGTAGAAATTGGCAAGCTGAAGTGGACCCTAAAATTCATATGGAAATGCAAGTGTCCCAGAATAGCCAAAACAATGAAAACAAAGAACAAAACTAGAGGACTCATACTTCCTGATTTCAGTAATAAAAACAGTGTAGTACTGGCCATGGAAAATCACCTTATACAGTATTTATGGTTGATTGATTTCAGGCCAGAATATCAAGACAAATGAAAAGAGAAAGAACAGTCTTTTCAACAGATAGTCTTTCCAAAGATGGTATATACATATGCAAAAGAATGAGGTTCTTTTTCATTTTGTGTATGGTAGAATTCTGCCTAGAGAAATGGTGAGAACTTTGGGAAAGCTGTTATATTCTGAGGCTCCATCAATAAGACTTTTCAGTAAGAGATCAAAATGCTGCCACTAGCCTGGCCTGGAGTGAGGGTGAGGGGTGATGACAGGTGATGGAAGGGCTTGGACGATAGAGGTGAGAGTATACAGATGATGATCGGCAGTGAGGAACACTCACATGTTCTCCAACTAAGCTGTGGAAGAGTTTCCATGACTGTCTCTAGAGAAGGTACCAAGTTAGGCAGGCTAACTTAGTTGGAAGTCCTGATGCAGAGAGGGCCTTCTCTCCTTGTCTCATGCCTATGACAATGTTGCATGTGAGCACAATGATACATGTGACACAGAATGGAGGAAAGAGCAGGACAGCACAGCAACCAGGACGGTGGTGGACCAGCCCTGCATCCCTGGCCTAGGGGCTCAGGTATTCGGGAACACTGAGGGGATATTGCTGTCCTAATTCTTCTTTAGATGGAATTTATTTGGGAGTGGAGTGGGGAGAGTTTTGGCTATTCCCAGAGGAAATGAAAGCAGGCAGGAAGGACCTTCAAGGACAATGGGGGTTTTGAGGTAATGTTTGCCAGTCAAGACTGATGGAGGCTTGGGAAAGCAACTTGAGTTGAGTGGCTGTTAGTCAATTGCTCATTAGACTTCATTAGGAAATCTGAACAGGGAAAAGAAAACTATGCTCCCTAAACTCCTTTTTTAAAAAATTTCTTAAGATCTCTTTTCAGTATTTCAGTTCCACTAAACTGTGAGAAAGAGATTAGCACTGAGGATAGGGAGGGGCCAGAAGCGCTAGCATTCAGGGTCAGTGGTCAAAGCTGCAACCAGCTCAGCCTGTTGGAAGGAACTGACAGAGAAGGAGGAAGGCAGTGGTCCTCCTTTACTCCTGCATCCACAATCTCCAGTGGACTCCCCAGCCCCACCCTAGCAGATGTTGAGGCAGCAAATCTAAGGTAAGACTGGGCAAGCTAAATCTTACATGTGCCACAGGTGAGTCTGATGCTCAGCCAGGATTGAGAACCACTAGAAAAGGAGATTCTGGAGCGGCATGGTCCCCAACCTCTTTGGCACCAGGGGCGGGCTTCGTGGGAGACAGTTTTTCCATGGACGGTGGGGTGGTGATGGTTCGGGCAGTAATGTGAGTGATGGGGAGTGATGGGAACCGGTACCGGTCCGAGGCCCGGGGGTTGAGGACCCCTGTTCTAGAGTCAGGGAGTCAGGAGCAACAGTGGAGGCTGAGCCCTTTACCTGACCTTTTTGTGTCCAACCTCCTACCTCCCGCTTTAAGCCATACAAACACTTGTTCTTAACATCTTTGAGGTCACAGACCACTTGGGAATTTGGAGAAACCTAGAGATCTTCTCCATGCTTTAAAAGAATCTATTCTAGTGTTTTCCACAAGATTTACATTTCTTTACATACAACCATCTCTGGAAACTCAAACCATAGTTAAGCATGGGACCCAACTATCATTTAAACATATGAATTGGCAAGGTCAAATTTTTCACCGTTGGTCGACTAGGGACTCAAGGTGAAAACAAAACTGAGTTCCAAAAATAAAGGATCACATCTCTTGAACATCAAAGCATTCTTTGATGTTGGAAAAATAGTGCAATCTCCATATGGACAGAAACAAAGATAAGTTGCAGTAGAAAGGGCAGGACATCCAGGGCTCAACAGAGCTCATCGGGAATCTCTTGTTTTCCAGAAGCTCTCACAGAGCCAAACCAATTTTAGGTAACATCCAAACTCATCTACCTGCAGCAATTAGAAGAATTCCCACCTATAAAATTGCCCTATGACCTCTGAAGCCAATGCTTTAGGCAGTCATTTAAACTTGAGCTTGCTTTACTTTACTTCTCTTTAGTAAGAGGGGATCCATGTAAAGAGTCTCCTAAACACACTGCCTCACTTCCAGTTTGTTGTTGTTGTTGTTGTTGTTGTTGCGGTACGCAGGCCTCTCACTGTTACGGCTTCTCCCGTTGCGGAGCACAGGCTCCGGACGCCCAGGCTCAGAGGCCATGGCTCACGGGCCCAGCCACTCCACGGCATGTGGGATCCTCCCGGACCGGGGCACGAACCCGCGTCCCCTGCATCGGCAGGCGGACTCTCAACCACTGCGCCACCAGGAAAGCCCACTTCCAGTTTTGAAGTTCTGCTGTTCAGCTACATTAGTTCATTTGGGATTTTCTCCTTTCCTTGCTCTTCTTCTACGGTTGACTTTTAGTTTTGTCTGGGGTTTGACATGAGTGACGGTTTTGTGGTCATGTCATCAGGCAAGTAGTCCTTGAGCCCAAAAGTGCTTTTTCCCCTTTCTGGCATGTTTTGGAATGTCATTTTACCCAGACATCATGCACATTATCTCTCTACTATATCATCTGCTGAGGTATGCTAGGTGTTACCCAGCCCCCAACATCTCCATGCATGTGAAATCTGTTAACAATAGTCCTTCACCCCAGAGCATCTGTGTCATATCTGCACAACTGTCAGAAATGCTGAGAGAAACCTCAGGCTTCTCCCTGGGGCTTTGGGACACACAGAGCCTCTGAGATTAGCTCAAGTTTTCTGCACTGGTACCCTTGGCAGACATCTCTACTCTGTTCTCCAGTGCCCTAGTGGTTTAGGGAAACCCATGGGGTTGGCCACCTCCCAGCATGCAAGTGAGAAGTGGAACATGGGTTCCCTCTACTTGTGAATGCCCCAAGCCTGTCCAGGGAACTTCTCCTTGGATTTACAGCCCACCACGGGGAGGTGTTAGGATGCTGGACTCCCTGCCTGCCCCTTCCCCTTTATTAGTCTACATTTCTCATAAGTGTTCATCAGCACTCAAGTCTCTGTTTTCCGCTGTTGTCCTCCCCTTTTCCAGTTAGATTCTCTTTATTTAGTTGAGAGAGAGAGAGACAGAGAGAGAGAGACAGAGAGAGAGAGAGAGATTTGGACTGGCTCAGGATGAGGGAGGGAAGGGAGAAGTGTCTGACCTGGCCAACAATTGTTCCAAATCTTTCCTGTCTTACCGGAGTGTGGCTTTTGAAATGGAAAATCGGGAATTTAAAGTCTCTGTTTCCTGGTATCACAATTTTCACTTGGGGTGTTGGAGACCCACTGGAGGAAGGGGTAAAAGTTAACGGGAGGGGAGACATGTGGTTTAACATTTTACAATATCATTTGCCACATTGGTTACACTCTTGATGAAAGCAGACGGTGGAGAAAACTTACCTGCACTAACTACCTGTGTGACAGGCACTGAACCATGTACTTCAACCACAGAGTGACCCTCAGAATTAAATACTATTGCCCCATTTTGCAGATTAGGCAAGTGCAGGTGAGCGGCACTGGCAGGGACAGAATTGGAACTCAAGTGTGATTCTGAGACCACCGCTATTCACTAGAATTCAGAGATCGAAAACTTTGAAGCAGCAGAACTCCTTTATTTTTCAAACAAAATCCTACACAGATAACTACACTATAAAACAGGTTTTAGTGCAGGAGGAAGGTTACCATTCTGACCCAGAGTACTCTCACTTTGTTTCCTTCAGGTCCATGGTGAGGGTAAAAGAACCAGGTTTTCATTTCCCTATTTCCAGCCTCTTCTGAATAGCCAAGGCTGTACTTTTCTTCTTCTCGGGACTCTGCAATTACCTGAAACGTTTTTGGGGGGAAAACCAGACCATCTTAGAGCATTGTCCTTATTGGGCAGTCGGAGGGGAAACTGAAGTCCTCACTGGCCCCACGGGGAGGACATACATATGGCGGAGCTCTGAGTTAGGCAGCGTGGTGGATGCTTTGCAGCTCTGGGCTCCATCACTTCTCACCTGATTTCCTCCAACTGCTCCCTCGTAGTCTGGGAACCTGCCCTCTTTTCTCATGTTCGCTCCCTTCACTTCTCCCCCAACGTGAATCCTTTTCTAGTCTGAGGGATGGACGGAATGGTATCTTCGGGGCCAGAGGGGTTGGTAATCCTTTCTCCCGTGACCCTATTTATGCTACTTTTCTCTTTAACTACCTCCAAGGCTCAGGGTTTTGAAATTCAAAAGCCTGGAAGAGATTCTTCCCTTCGGTGTTTTCAACTGGCATCTTTCTTCCCCAAGAGTTCAGAACGCCTGGTTCTTGCATGAGGGGCGGGAGATAAGAAGAGGAAAAAGAAAAAAAAAAAAAAAAAAAAGAAGTAAAACCCATTGGCAGGGGTGGGGAGGGGACAGTGATTAATATTTCCAAAACACCACCATGCTGGAGCTAGACCCATAGCATGCTGGCTTAGCCTCCTCCTCTTCCCACCCACATCCTTATGAAGGATACACTGGAAACTTGGGCATAAAACACTGCCCAGAATGACGCGATATGTTACTTAAAATAGAATTTTTCCTTTGGGGGAGACGCTGTACAATGATCAGGGTAAGCAAAATTCAGATTCCCATAAGGAACTGGAAAAACTGAGTCCTTTGAGTGAAAAAACAAGTAACAAGATGTGCACTGGTATAAAGTCTAAAGTTCCCTGCCTGCCCCTGCCCCTTTATTATTCTACATTTAGCAGAAAGAAATCCCATCCTCTCTGCTTCCAGCAGTGGAAGAGAGTTTAGCTAAGAAAGCACACAACTTGGTCAGAGTTAAGGAATAGACTACATCATTTGTAAAGAGGAAGAGAGTTGCTTTGGAAAAGGCACAAGCAGTGTTTACAAAGGAGAAAACGGTGAGAAGCCTCCCCAGGAACAAGACCAACCTCCCTCCGGTCTCAGGGCTGGAATAAGAAAGGACTGCCTTCTGCCGTCTGCTCCTGAGTACGGAAGGTAGGACCAGCCCACGTGCTCAATGCATGAGTTGCACTGTTGGACATACCTCCCCTCACCTGCCAAGATTGAGGGGAGAGAACTGGCTAAGACCCTGCAGTATCTCAATACACAGAAACCCAAATCAAGAGTCTCAGACACAGCTGCCCGGTCTCTCATAGTCCAGAGGACCCATGATGACAAGTCAACTGCTTTGGCATGGTACCCGCCTCTGGGTCAATGTGTGGGAATTTAAAATTTTGAATCACTGACTCTTTTGAGATTCTAACAAAGGAAAAGGACCTTTTACCCCTATACATTGCTTAAAGTTTCAGGAGATTTGCAGATGGAGTACACAGATTTGGAACCCTGGCTTTAGACTTTTGATTCTCTTTAAAGCCTCTTGGGATCAGAGATTGGAGATCAGAGAAAATGGCCCTGATATAAGCCTTAAAAGTCTTACTTCTCAGGGGCTTCCCTGGTGGCGCAGTGGTTGACAGTCCGCCTGCCGATGCAGGGGACGCGGGTTCGTGCCCAGGTCCGGGAAGATCCCCCATGCCGCGGAGCGGCTGAGCCGGTGAGCTATGGCCGCTGAGCCTTCCCGTCCGGAGCCTGTGCTCTGCAACGGGAGAGGCCACAACAGTGAGAGGCCCGCGTACCGCAAAAAAAAAAAAAGTCTTACTTCCCCAGTGGCCAAGTGCCAGCTCTGCCCTGCCCAGATTTAGGGCCACTCTCCTGATAGGTCGTTCCAAATACTTTAACCCCAAGATGGAATGCCTACTCTCCCCTCCCACAGGTGGAGAGAGGTACTACTACCTGTGTTCTTCCTCGAGCACAATTTTGCAAAACTACTGAGTGTACAGCTCTTGCAGAGGCTACTTGTTCTCCCCAACATTCATTCTTCCCTTCTTCCTTTTACTAATAGAACCTCTAGTTTTAGGTGGGGACATAGTTACCCCTTTGCAGACTACCTTTACCTTTTTCCTTTGCAGCTAAAGATGGTGACTAGTTTGTGGCCAATAGGATAAGAGAAGTGATATATGCAACTCTCAGATCATGCCCTTAAAAAGGAAACTGATTTATCATCACTTACTTGTTGTCTCTACTTCCCAAGGGCTGGAGTGGGATCATGGTGCTGGTAAACTAACCTCAAATCTGTAGACACAAGCAACATCCCAGGAAATAAAAGAGTAGGCTGGGTTCCTAACTAAAGGACTCCTGGAACTGCCAGCTGCCAAGGATCATCTACTATGAAAGAGTAATAAATTTGCATCTGTCTTAGAGCCACTGTATTTCTGGGCCTCCTTGTTTCAGCAGCATGGCCCAAGTAATACATACAAAAACCATGAAAACATGTTACGTTCCATTCCAAAGTCTCCTGAGGCTGGTAAGGAACAAGCATAAAGGCTTACGTGTGGGTAAGCCAAAATAGGAAGTACTTTCTTCAAAAGTTTCTGAAAGTGACAATTGTATCTTAAAAACTTGTCCCAGGGTCAAATCGTATGGGAACCATGCTGCCTCTCTATGGCAATTCCATGAACTGTATCAGTCAGGGTCACTTTTCATGTGGACTTTGCATATTCCACTTGGGCCATCAGAGGATGCCAATGCTGTTCTTGGAGCTGCTGGGATCTAAGAGGGCAGGGGAATTGTAAGATGTAGAATTGAGGGCTCTTGCCAATTTTCCCAGTTGTCTGGGTTTGGATGCAATCAGCGTGGCAGTCCTTCAGAAAGTGTTCTGTGGGAGGGTAGGAGCTCACCCCAAGGCAAAGAAATCTGTGCAGGGCCGTGGGCCACCGTCTAGGATGGTGTCAATCCAGATTTTTCTCCAAAGCACAGTGGGGCACTGTGTCTGACAGTTATGAGCAGGACCCTGCCATGGACCATCTGAGGGAGGGCCTGAAGAGAAACCATGTGCTGTAGGTAGACCCATGTCCTGCCAGATGCCCGCAGAAGCTCCGGGCTCTGCAGCCATGGCCAGAAGGCGTGCCACTTTCCCGAAGGATCGGCACTCGTGATCACATTTTTATCAAAATGTGGGCATGTCCTGGCATCAAACTATTCACTTTCTGGCAGAAAGGTCTTTAGTAAAGAGTGACCAGTTGGTACTCAAATATTCCATTTTTGTTGCCTCCAAAGACAGAGACTAAAATCTTGTAAAGACAAAACAGCTCTGGCATGTCAAACTCTGCCCAGAAAAAACACAAGCAACAGCTAGTCATGAGGCTGAAGACGTGGGGTAAGGAGGAAAGGGAAATGAAAGAAGAGCCACAACAAGGAAAATATTGTGCTCCTGGAAATGAAAATTCACGATGCTGGGACTCCCCCTCAGAAACCTGGGGCCTGACTCAGCACACACTGATAAAATGCTAAAGATGAATGACTTAGGACTAGAGCAAAGTTAGATTTCCCCACAGCCTTCTTCGCCTACTTGACACGCTTGAGTGTTTTTATTTCTCTTTTCCCATAGTGCTCGGGGGTCCCCAGTCACACCACTGAGCTCACCTGGGTTTCTCTTTTCCGGCAGAAGGCAGGGCCAATGATTGCTTTCCCTCTTATGGGTAAAATCTAATCTTTAATTTTAAAAGGAAAGTGACAGTGGGCAGAGGGGAGGTTAATACAGATTTCAAAGAATGTATTTTGGGATTTTTTTGAGTACTTTTTCCAGCGTCAGATTTTGCCCAGTATATTCCTATAGCAACATACTGCCTATTATTACTATTATTGCTGTGTTTTCACTTTATTCTCCTTTAATATTCAATCTCAAGGTGAGTGACTTTTACATCTTTCTCGTTTAGGACAAATTACTAAATGCTTGGGGCTATTTTATAAGCTTCATCTAAAAACTGACTCAGAGAAATACTTTTGCTTTTGAAACAGTTTGTTTCCCAAGGGTGTTGAAAGAGGCAACACATTGGTGTCTATCCCACTAACACTATAATTTCCATCAAGGATGGAAATAAAATTTCTCTTCCTAAGAGGAAGAGTAGAGATAGTGAAGATTAGCAATAAGTTAAGCTCTCAGCCTGAATTTGCTCAGCAATATTTTTGTCCTTATTGACTGGGGAAAAAGAGAAAACATGGGACTTCCTGGGGGGACTTTTACCAAGTGAACAAACTAGAAACAATCAAAGAGTGTATGCACTCCTCCAACTCAAGCACTACAGAATTTCAAATCTTGCTAGAAGGTCAATTCTAGAGGGCACATCACTTATTACAGTATGAAAATAAAAGAAAATCTTCTTTGCATGCTTTGTCAGCTTCACAAATGGTCCAAATGATCACAAAAAAAAGGCAGAAAGGAGAGATGGGATGAACTGATCCTGGGAGTCTTACAAGGTCACTCTGTTCTCTTTGTATATGAGAAAGAATAAAATGCCTTTGCTGTGATTCACACATCATAGGAACTCCAGAAGCTAAAGGAAGACAACATCAGAAAGAAGAGAAAGGTAGCGATGAGAAGAAATGATGAGAGAAGAGAAGAAGAAAATGTAAGCTCCGATCAAGTTGCCCCATCAAAGACTGCTTTGCTTAGATCCTGATTCCACAGTTGGAGGTTCAGGCGCCTTGAGCATCTTTCCACATCTGCTGTTCTCATCTCTCCACTCTCCCTTCTCCTGTAGCCAATAACGGCAAGGTGATATAGTAAATGTCTCCTTTTGGGAGGTAGGTAGAGTAAGGCAGTTCTTCCTCAGCTTTTCTAAGCTTCCAAAGATCTGGGTAGAGAAAGTAGAGAAGGTACCATTGTTTCCCCAGACTGCCTAGGACTAAGGAGGCTTCTCGTTTCTTTGAGCACCCCACACTTAATCTAGGTTCCTCTCTGAGGTCCTTCAGCAACTCCTGCCCCACCCAGAGAGAGTAAGTACACCCGTGGAAATCCCCTGAGCAAACTAGCACATGCTGTACCAAAATATTGTGTCTTGGCTTTGTTCTTTTACATCTTCACAACTAAAGGAAAGAGATACAATCAAAATGATAGTCCACTTAAATGATAAACAAGAGAATTTAAAGAGACATGACCCAGTTACTCACCTGTGGAGTGACAGTCTGTGAGCAGTTCACGAGGTCTGTGTTGGTGGATGGATATGATTTGTGATTTCTCTTTGAACACTTATTTAGTTCATGGAAATTTATAATTAGGACTTTCTTGAAAGGATATTCAGCTCAAGACGCAAAACACACTAATTTTTGTGAATCAGGCTTATGATTTTCTAATGGAGCATTCAAAACAAAATCAGAGACAAGAACACAAATTATTATTTGAGGCACAAAATTGTCACCGTTTCTTTGCTTTGGAAGATGTGTGAAAGGTGCAACAGGTGGAGGAGGTAGATTATGTCCCATTCAGTTGGCTTCTTGCTCTGAAACGTTCCTTGAGCTTGTAGTCCAGAGTGTGACTATAAACAGGGCATCCCGTATCTGTCACGGATCTGTCTCAACTCTGAAGACGGGCTTCCAGGGGCTGATACAAGTGCACCACCTCCTCTTCTCTCATCTTATGAGATTGTCACAGTAACTGTAATGATGACAAGCTAACTTATGCAGCTTTCAAAGACTCTCTGTTTTACACTTGGGGAGATGTTGTTCATCTTGGTTACTATAGACATTTTTACAAGCCCATAGGGCCGATTTTACCCAATAACAGTGAATTAAACAGAAGTTCAAAAGTCACTGTCCACTCAGCATCTCTGTACTTGTCACCTTATAATCCTAGTCTTGTGGCTTCTTTCTAAAAGAGCCAAGGTGAATCAAGACAGTGGTATTTCATGGCGGGAATCCAGGCTAGATTATCCATGAGAAGACATGAGCAGAGGAAGTATGCCCTCAGGAACACTGTCTGTGTGTTGATGACAGAACCGCTATCTACCTGTGCCTTCAGATGTGAATGATGGTTTAAGGGGGAACATCCAACAATTACTAAAAAGTCAGCCAGGCTTAACAAATATCACTGCTTTTTTTTTTTTTTTTTAACATCTTTATTGGAGTATAATTGCTTTACAATGGTGTTAGTTTCTAAATATCACTGCTTTAACCATGAGGCCAAGTTGGGGACAATTTTGGTGGACAAACTAGTTTAAGGAGAGTCTGAGTGACCTCTGTCATTGTCTCAGGCTTCTGCCCCATATAAGCAGGTACCATTGTGGTCTGCATGTACCGTATGTTGCTGCAAAGCAGTGCGGCAATCAGATTTTCACAAATAGAATCCTATTTTACATACATGGAGAAGACTATTTAAACAAGGGGTCTTTTCCTGTAAAGGGCTAGATGGTGAAGACTTTACACTTTGTGTGCTGCACGGTTTCTGTCTCAGTGACTTTACTGTGCTCTTGCAGCCCCAAAGCAGCCGTGTTACAACAGAACTTTACTTACGAAAACAAGTGGTAGGCCAAATTTGGCCCCTAGGCCATAGCTTGCCAACTCCTAAATTAAACAAATAATTCTTGAATGCCTACTATGACGGGTGAGGTATCAGTAACCACCAGGTATACACAAAGAACAAAACAGAATAGTTACTGTGCTTGTGGAACTCTCTAGCATGTATGTTCTGAGATGAGAGGTAGGCAATTTAAAATATACCTGCAATAAATGACTTCTTCAGGTGCAGAATCTTTCTTTAAAGCAAAACTCACCCCAGATATGCAACTGATAAGTTTGTCAGTTTAGATTTTTGTCTCACGATTCTTTTGAAGTGGGCCTAAGCTAGTTTGAACCCGGGTTTGAATCTACCACCTTAGTCTGAAACAAGCCTAGTAAGTTTGGGGGTTTCCAGGGACACCAAAGAGGTACGAGCATCTCAAAGGCTCCATCCCTTCCTTCCCTCCACTTCTGCTTATAGCAACACTCCTTTTAGCCACACTTCCTGTTTCTGGCACTTGCCTTCTTTTCTCCTGTTTATACTTCCCCCAATACTTCCCCCCTGTGGTTAAACAAGTATAAAGTCCTAAAGCTGTAGATTTAAGTTGCCCTCTCTCTCTCTCTCTCTCATTCATTCCTCCCTACACGGAGGCTCACGCGCCTGCTCTCTCCTGTCCTTCTCTCTCAGAATGACGCCTCTAAGTATTGCTTTGGGTATGGTTTTCTATTTACTTCAAGCCGTTTCTGGAGAAAGTGGCTATGCAGAGAATGGTGAGTCATTTCTAACTTTTCTTTAGGATTTCAGATGATCTCTAGCATCTGCTTCAGGTTGCTCAGATCCCTAACAGACCAACGTGGGGCACTGGGTTAGAAGCGAGTTTGAGGGCTTGCCATGTAGTCAGTCGTTTGGTGCATTCTAAGCACCAGGACAGGGGGCCTGGGGACAACACTGTGAGTGGTTTGTAAAGGCTTAGAGTTGTCATGAGATGCACTTGACTCTCCCAGTGTGGATCTTACGTGTTGGTCAATGCCTCTGCTCTTACAAAAAGAACACCCACAGAGACACACTGCTTATGCTTGTTGGAGAATCTTCAAGGTAATTTTTCCTTGTCAAGAAATGAAGCTCGTTTTGTTTTGTTTAGCTTTTCAAAAGGTTCTGAGAGCTTCACTTTCAAGATAAAATAATATCCAGGAACAACAGCTTTGTCTGCCCTTACCTTTGCTATATCCTCAGCACCTACTTTAGTATCTAGGACATAGTACACATTTAATATATATTTGAAAATTTCTTCAAAATACTTTAGGTTTGGTAGAATTGTGTGGTATTCTTAGTGAATAACTGAATAGGGTTAAGATCTGAGTGAGTTCTCATTGAAATATATTTAACTATCTCCATGTCAACAATTTTACCATCATATAATAAGTGTCTTTGGGATCCTTAAAATACTTAGTATCTAGAGGCAGATGCTGCCTACTTTGTAAATCCATTGTAATTACAATTGAACCGTACACAAAGGTGAAGTAGTCCAGAGGAGCCACCTGGAAACTTGGACCACCAAATTGCTCCTGAAAATTAAATGCTTTCACTTTAAGACTTACAAAGTGTTTGCTTAACGAAGATATCAAACACATCAGCCTAATGACTCAGCGTGGGTATCTTAAGTCACGTAATTTCCAAGGATGGAAATCCCTAGAATATTTTCTTTAAGGGACTTGTCAGAGGGTTGACATTTTTCACAGTGTGACCGTAAATAAATCACTTTGTGGGAGATGATGATTATTTCATGGTAAATGTTGTCTTGTGTCTGTAGATAGATGCTTGGCATGTAACACATAAATCTTACTCTTTGGAGTATAGTATATCCCTTCTATTTCTCCCTGCTCGTCATATTATTTTTAAAAGAAAGTAACAATTTTAATTGAAAGCTGAGTTTTCACTTCAACTTTTTAAATTTCAGGGGTTTTTAGGAGATTTGCAACCACCCATCGACATGATTACATCAAAATACTTCCCGGTTTGGGGTGTCAGGAATTCAAAATAATCAACTGTGGTTTGTTGAAAGATAAGTTAGTTCTCTGATAACCACAAGAGTGATCAAGAGAAGAAAGGAATACTTTTTAAAAATCCAAACCATTTATACTTTTACTCAACTAAGCCCTTTCAGTAGGAAGCTTTTAAACCACAATGCCTTGTCTATAATACATAGTTCAAAAAACCTAATTTTTATAATGAGCTTTTAAAAAATAATAGGTTAACTCACTGTTAAAAGCTCTAGATAATTTCAAAGCCATAGTCATAATAATACCTTTGACAGAGAACTCTTTTTCAAAGGAAGCCCAAATGTTTCATGTATATTCTCAGAATTAGAATTCTTATTTTACCTTTTCATTACTTATTTCTCAAAAGAATGTGATAAAGTAGCTAACTCTGATTGAGTGCTTACTGTGTTCTAAGAAGTCTTTGTATACATTTATTCAATGATTCTTCATGATAACATGCATTTAAATATCAGAACTCTGAAACTTAGAAAGGTCAAATAACCTGATGCAAGACCACAGCTACGCAGTAGAATAGCCAGGATTTTAACCCACATCTGTTCAGCTCTGGGGCCAGAGGTCTTAACCACTGTGTATATGAAGCTTAACTAAGCTTAGAGCAGGTATAACATTCTCTTTGTAAAATGCCATGCGATTTTACAGGTCATTGAGGAGAATTTTTCCTGTATACAAAGCAACTTGGCTCAGTAACACCTGCTAAAGAGCCAATGAGCTGTTTCTCAAAACATGGCCATTTTAATTGTATGACCACTGCTTTTCTTCTCTTTTATTGAAGTATAGTTAACTTACAATGTTGTGTTAGTTTCAAGTGTACAGCAAAGTGATTCAATTATACATACATACATATATATATATATATATATATTTCTTTTTCAGGTTCTTTTCCATTGTAGATTACTATCAGATATTGAGTAGAGTTCCCTGTGCTATACAGTAGGTCCTTGTTAGCTATCTATTTTATATATAGTAATGTGTATATGTTGATCCCAAACTCCTAATTTATCTCCCCCCATCTCCCACTATCCCCTTTGGTAACCATAAGTTTGTTTTCTACGTCTGTGAATTTAGTTCTGTTTTGTAAATACCTTCATTTGTATCATTTTTTAGATTCCACGTGTAAGCAATATTGTATGATATTTGTCTTTCTCTGTCTGACTTACTTAACCTCTAGGTCCATCCATGCTACTGCAAATGGCATTATTTCATTCTTTTTTATGGCTGAGTAATATTCCATTGTATATGTATACCACCTCTTCTTTATCCATTCATCTGTCAATGGACATTTAGGTTGCTTCCATGTCTTGGCTATTGTAAATGGCCACTGCTTTATAAAATGTATAAGAATATACAGCAAACTCACTTTGCCAGACTGGATGGCTAAGGATAGTGGGAGTGCTTTGTTCTGTTAATACCCGGCATCTGCTAGACTCTGCTCTCTCTGGCTTATGTTGTATGTTGAAGAATTTTGGAGACAAAGGTGATCCACAAATGTCTGAATCCAAATGGTAATGTAGGTTCTGTTGTACAAGATTGGTGGAAGTTCTAAACAAGAGAAAACATTAAGAGAGCATGAGTACTGCCATATATGGGCAGGCTAAAGCCACACAGAACCATTCCATCAAGAAATGTGTCAGCAATTAGGGGACTAGATCTCACTCTATAAGATTAGGAACGAATATGTTTTGAAATGGGAGCCCTAAATGGTGGGCTGCCCCTCATTATTTAAAATTGTCATTAATAAGAGGACCATGGGCTTCCCTGGTGGCGCAGTGGTTGAGAGTCCGCCTGCCGATGCAGGGGACGCAGGTTCGTGCCCCGGTCCGGGAAGATCCCACATGCCGCGGAGCAGCTGGGCCCATGAGCCATGGCCTCTGAGCGTGCGCGTCCAGAGCCTGTGCTCTGCAGCAGGAGAGGCCACAGCAGTGAGAGGCCCGCGTACCGCAAAAAAAATAAGAAATAAAAAATAAAAAAAATAAGAGGGCCATACCCTTCTGAAATTACTTAAGGAGTCTTTGCTGGTGGCAGAATTGTGAGCCGGATGGATTCTAGGTATAGTCAGAAAGAGCAGTGCACACAGCTCTTATCTAGATGTGGCTTTTTGAGATTTGTCACTTTGACTGAACCAACCTTTCTCTCAACTGGTTGATCCACTCGCAACCAGCTTTAGTAACTTTCCCATAGAACTAATGGGTTATTGAAGTAAAGTGGATGCTGCTTGTAATTCCATGGCCTACAGGACACTAAACTGGGGTTTGATTTTTAGTATACTGTCTATCCTATTTAAAGCCCTAGAGCATCTATTTTCTAGTATCAATGGGCCAAAGTAATTTCTAGTATCATTGTACTTTGAAGCAATCATAGCCCACACTCAGCTTGAGAATGGCTTTGGTTACTCTGGATTTTCTCAGATCCCAGTTGCAGTATATTTGCTGGCATAGTTTTCTCTATTAAATATTGTAAAATATACACACGAAATATCTATATAATCTAAAGGACCTCAACCCAGCTTAAGAAATCAAATACTACCTCTGACAGACAATACTTTCCAAAAGTGGTGGCAAAAAAATTCTAGTTCCCCACATACTTCCAGAATTTTGCTAATACCTAGAAAATGCAATATCTCTAAAAGAAGGTTGTATAAGCACACAAATAGTATCTATAAGATTCATGGGAAGGCCCACTAGATCTGAGTCCTGTCATGTAATTTTTCCTAACCTTGTTTGCCTCAGTTAGTAGCTTAAGACAAGTTGCCTTATATAAATATTCACACAATGGAGATAATCTATGGTACTTTTAGTTAGGATGCCTATTTAGGCAAGGGAAAGCTACCATTTTAAAAAAGTGAACTTCTGGGCTTCCCTGGTGGCACAGTGGTTGAGAGTCCTCCTGCCGATGCAGGGGATGCGGGTTCGTGCCCCGGTCCGGGAGGATCCCACATGCCGCAGAGCGGCTGCTTCTGTGAGCCATGGCCTCTGAGTCTGCACGTCCGGAGCCTGTGCTCCACAATGGGAGAGGCCACAACAGTGAGACGCCCGCGTACCGAAAAAAAAAAAAAAAAAAAAAAAGTGAACTTCTGAATGCAATTTAGCTATCACCTTCTTTCATTCAAAAAAAATTCTTGGGAGGGAATAAATGAAGATTAGTAATAAAGCCCAAGACTAGATGAGCCTACATAAATAATAAAGTATCTCATTTGAAATGTATACAAACAAAAGAAATTCCCATTTATATAAAAGAAAGTGTGTGTTTAGTGTCTCATTCTAGACCTCCAATGCACAAACCCAGTGGCAGAGGTATTTAGAAATCTTAGGAGGCTATTCATTAATTGTGATGACTTTTTTTCTATTAGAAAAAAATCTGTGCTCATTAGGTTTTGTTTTGGTTTTGTTGTTCTGTTTGTTTGAAATCCTATTTCTTGTCTTTGTCTTTGGGCTTTCCTTCTTTAGATAAACAATCATCACTCCTTTATGTCCACCACAGAAGGCTGCCATTCATCAGTCACTCCAGATTTCAAAAGGATGCACTTATTTGCTTCATTAACAGCTGTAGGTTTGTTCTTTCCCAGGAGACTTTGACGATGCAGAAATGGATGACTACTCATTCTCGTGCTACAGTCAGCTGGAAGTGGATGGATCCCAACACTTGCTGACCTGCGCATTTGACGACCCGGATATCAACAGCACCAATATGGAATTTGAAATATGGTGAGGAATGGTGTCTTCAGTGGGTGCTTAGAAATCCTCTGTCTCTCTTTCGTATACTATACAGCACCAGCTGCAAAGGCGAGAGTGTGGGAGCTAATTATCAAATATTAAAATTGAATAAATTCCAAAAACTTCCTGGAACTCCTTGTCTTTACCAAGAGACTCAAGCAAAGCAACTCTCAAGGGATCATCTTTCAGGTCCCGCTGCTACAGCCAAAAGACATTATGGATGTAGGAGATCCCACATCCCTCCTGACTTCATGACAGAATTTAAATTCTGGTTCTTCTGGGACACTCATCCCCCAAAAGCTCTTTGCCCAACATGAGACAATGTAGTGTCTTGAAGCTGCACTTGAGGGCAGGTGCCTGGTTTCTAAGCCCAACACGAGCACTTACTAGCTTTTTAATCTAGAGTAAGTTGTATAACTTATCTATGCCTTAGTTTCTTCACCTGTTAAATGAGATATACCACCTCATAGAGAGATGTGATGCTTAAGTAATTTAATACTTTAATAATTTAATTAGAAGACATATCTGATATGTAATAAGGAATAAAAAAGAGGCATTAAGTCAAAACTCTATGAATCTAGACTTAACTGCCATCCCCTTGACACAGTTTGACTTCAGATGGTACTCTCAATACCAGTTTTCCAAAAATCCACAGAAATAAATTGGCTCTTGGTTTCATGGGGCCTCTGAGAAAAGGTAAAAAGAGAAAGTCTCTGTCTGGTTTGAAGGTTTGGTAAAGAACTCAGAGAACTTTATCTTCTCCCTCTTCCACAAATCATCTCTTGTTGCCAAGGGTTACTATCTCTAAAGACTTGAAAAAAATACTCGACCATGAAATTCTGACTTGTGGTTATTTCCGAATTCATATCAGATGACCTAATTTTAGTTAATTGCCTAGTAAGGAAAGTAAGTCAAGATCCACCAGTACTAAAAGAGGACTTCTGAAATTCCGTAGACACTCAGCCAATCCTCCACAATATATAGTCTAGACAAGACCTGAATCCCACGTCTTATGTTAATTCCCTACATCTGTTCATGCAGTGCCTTCTGCTATGGTCATTGGATAAATATGACCTTGGACTTGAATTCCATAGTGTGTTCTCAGTCTGCCTCAGTCAGTTCACTTCTATAACATGCTTTCCAGGAATAAAATATATCAGGAGAAGAGGAACCTACAACGTTCAGAATCTGTGCAGCAACTAGATTCCACTAAGGCAGCCAAACAACTCATTCAAAAGATGCACTCGGGCTTCCCTGGTGGCGCAGTGATGGAGAGTCCATCTGCCGATGCAGGGGACACGGGTTCGTGCCCCGGTCCGAGAAGATCCCACATGCCGCGGAGCAGCTGGGCCCATGAGCCATGGCTGCTGAGCCTGCATGTCCGGAGCCTGTGCTCCGCAAGGGGAGAGGCCACAACAGTGAGAGGCCCGCGTACCACAAAAAAAAAAAAAAAAAAAGATGCACTCATTTTTGTGGACAAAACCCTCTCTGACACAGAGGTCTGCTTTGGGCTCTCCAGCCAGCCGGGTGGTGAACTGCAGTGGTTTTCCTTGGGGAGGCTGAGGCTGACCTTCTGTCCACTTTCATTCACAATGGTATTTGACCACTTCCTTGGCCACTTGAACAAACTTTCCCGCTTCCTTTAACAAGTCTCTTGATTTCTCCTGTCATATTTTAACCTGTCCATAGCCTCCATTTGGGTTTTTCAGTTGGGTTCAGATATTTCTGTTGGAAAGTGATAGTTTTAAGACACATTTTCAGTGTGAAAGTATAAGTATGAAACCCTTAGTAGGTTAAGGTGCTTCTGGAGAGAAGCCATTTTCGCAAAGGTATCCACACCTTGAGGGAGAGATTCGTGCAACTCCTGGGTTCAGAGTAGTGATGTAGCTCAAGTTAAAGCCACTTAATTAGAGTGCCATACTTGCTGCTTCAGTTGGGCTTCTTTTCCACAATGAAACTACCTTTATTCAAGCTTTTATTTCCTGTGAATATAAATTTATAAAGAAAGAAATTGTAAATTATTGAAAACTGTGAGTTCTGCTGAAGTCATTACACAGGTGGGATTGTTGATAGAAACCAGGCGTTGTTTCCCAAAGGGCTCACCAGGGACATTTTCTAACAAGCATTGCCTGATCTGGCCGCCAGTCTCCCAGGCTCAGAAACCCATTACTTAGGGCTTCCCTGGTGGCGCAGTGGTTGAGAGTCCCCCTGCCAATGCAGGGGACACGTGTTCGTGCCCCGGTCCAGGAAGATCCCACATGCCACGGAGCGGCTGGGCCCGTGAGCCATGGCCACTGAGCCTGCGCGTCTGGAGCCTGTGCTCCGCAACGGGAGAGGCCACAACAGTGAGAGGCCCGCGTATCGCAAAAAAAAAAAAAAAAAAGAAAGAAAAGAAACCCATTACTTAGTGTTCAGTGTGCAGATCCATCTCTCAGGGATGGACTTGGATTAGCCAAATCACAAAGTTGGATTGCCAGCACTCCAGTTGACAACTTTACATGGACAGATGCAACTATCATAGTGACCCAAATGTTCACCCCGGGCTCAGGTGTCTGGGGGGAGGAGGGAAAGAGAGGGCCAGTAGGTTGTACCTCAATATAAATCCATTCTCACTGGGGGATCTAGAAATTCTTCATTCACCAGAACCCTAACCAGCTCCCAGGTACCTGGAGTGACAAAGCAGAGGCACTGGAAACAGGTGGGGAGGTTGGAATCCCAGTAGCGGCACTAGCTCTGTGACCAGAGGAGTCATTTAAGCTCTGATCCTAACAATCACCTTGCAATGGGGTAGAAGGTTTAGTGTCTGGCTTATGGTCAGTGCCTATAAATGCTACTTAATTCTCTCAGTGTCATTAGATTTTCATTAAAAATGTGATCCAAAGGTTCAGTAAATACAGCAAAACAAAGGAAATTTGTTTGTTGATTTTAAGACCAGAGTTAATTTGATTCATATCTCAAAGTGGTTAATTTTTCTAAATTTAGTTGCCATCATTTAAAAATCTAGGTATCTCTTTAAAAATCAGATTTGGTAATGCTGGGCCTAGACAGCAAAAATTAGCTGAACAGAATTCTGATTGCTTCTATAGATGGGGAATTAAATCTCAGTCCTGAAGTTAGGCTCACTTTTCTCATTTCTATTACCCACGTGGACACCATAGGCATGTAAATTTGGGGCCCTGCTTTTTAGGTGTCTGCATAACTTTCATAGTCAGCTCTCAGAAGGTAATTATATTTCCTTTATTTCCACATTCTTGGGGGCACGACAGTCACTCCCAGGTACCGCCTACAGATACCACTTCAAATACGTCATTTTTTTTGTTTTCATCAATTCCCACCAACATCACAGGCTGCATCCTGCCAAATCCACTGCATTCTCCTGACTTAACTACAATATCTGTCACGTGTTTTTGGTTTAGTCCTTTCTACAGTAAACCATACTAACTTCCAAAGGTGCTTAATACTTTTGAGAAGATTCTGTCTTTTAGGGCCAAATGAGGAATAAAATCTATGGTTGTTTTTAGTATTTCCATGTAAATATCTGTTTGCACCAACAAGAGAAATGTATTTATCACGCTAAACTCCCGGCGACTGCAGGAGGTTTAGGAAGGTGGCATTGGGGTAAAGGATCAGGTGCTGTGGTCCCGAGCAGTCTCTCCCTGTTTTCAGAGCAAAGGAATTTGTGTGAGTGGCTTAGGTTTGATGTACCTTAGGAAGGTCCTACAGGGCCAAATTTGCTAGCCTATAGTACTACTTGGGTACTTGTAGTGATCGCTTCACCAAAATACCCTAGAACAGCTCTATCCAACAGAAATACAATGTAATCCACAAACGTGTGAGTGATATACGTAATTTAAAGTTTCCTAGTGGCCTCATTTAAAAAAAAGAAATAGGTGAAAATTAATTTTAATATTTTATTTAATGTAATATTGCCAAAATGTTATCATTTCAACCTATAATCTGTATGAACAAAAAATATTCATGAGCTATTTTACATTCTTTTGCATTCTACATCATCAGAATCTGGTATTTCATATTTAGAGTACATCTCAATTTGGATGAGCCATGTTTCAAGTGTTCAATATCCACATGTGGGGTTATAGCTGTTGTGTTGGCCAGTGAAATCCCAGAACATTTCTAATCCTAGCAATACACGGTTAGCAATCAAGTAAGCTGTTTTAATTTAATTAAGTGAATTGAAATGAATTGGATTGAATTGAGTTGAGCCACTCATGGGGGGACACTAAGTTTCCTCCAATCACCTAAAGCCAGGGTTAGTGGCACAAAGCAAGCCTGTCTGTTCTAGACCACAGTTGTCTCTTAGTCTTCTGGCACAGCTTCCCCTCCACACAGGGCAGCTCCTAGAGCTCAGAGCCCATAAAAGGATGCCCAGACTCACAAGACAGCCATATGGTAATCCTTTATTTTTCTTGCTCATTACTTGCACTCCCTGAAGAGCAGGAATGAACTAAGAATGCCATTTTAGATTCTTCTTAAATGTCCAACAGTACCGGGACCTTGCTACATGTTAAGGATCTGCAATTGAATATTTCACACATGCTTTACTTACAAATATATCCTAAACTCAATGATTGAACCAAAAGCCATTTCCTTCTAATTCCTCCATAGCACATTTACCTAAAGGTCAGAAATGGGATCCTGACCCAGTTCTCCTCTTCCATCCTTACTCATCAAACCATGACAGTGTTGCCATCTTCAGAACTTTCCATCTGACACTCTTCTCAAGTTTGTTCCTTGGTATCCGTCTAGCTTACCTTAAAATTTTGCTTTTTATTTTTGCTCTTCTCCAAATGGGAAAACCCATGTAGCCCAACAAGGGACATACTCTAGAAACTCCAACACACACACACACACACACACACACACACACACACACTCAAAGCCAGAACTGCATACCCTAAACAAGATAACAGTTAACAAAAAAGCTATATTGGGGGGGAAATTTTTAAGGAATGTCCCACAAACAATAAATATTTTCAGTCAATTATTAAAATTTATTCATCAATCTTATGTTTTCATGGCTGCAGGAGCTTAACCACTCAAAGACCACAGCAGCCCAAAGGTGAGAGGTTCTTCTCGTAAAGCTGAGGCATTCTCCTCAGACTTTTAACTCCATGCCTACCTCACCTCAAGCCACGCAGACATGTTCTTTCTGTTCAGAGTTTAGGAATGATCCTGGAAAGGGCTCACATGGGCACATGCAGAGAAAAGTGCACACACATCCAATTCACCAACACACATTCTTGGTTGTTGGAAGTAAACAACCTTTTTAGACTATACTCCCTATAATTTTTTTTTAAATCTGATTAATGAGAAGAATTCTCTTCATGGAAGTAAGCTTTTTCTTCCACAATCCTCACTTCCAATTTGACCCAACTATACCTCTTTTTTGGGCTATTTGGCTGGATTTAAAGACCATGTAGGAAAAACAAACTGGTAATCATGGTTATCACAGGAGATGTGAATTAAATAGAGGGTTGAAGGAAAGAAATGAGTTATTTTACTTTTACTCTGCACTGTTTAATTTTACAGTAAGAATACATATTCTGCTTTACTTCCTTATTTTTTATGTGGTTTATTAATTTAATTTCACTTTCTTTTTTGATTACCATTCATTTGGGGGATAAAGTTTACCTATGGTAAAATGTACAGATATTGAGTTTTTTTTTTTTTTTTGTAAATACTCCAACTCTTTAGTCAATTTTTTTTAATATAAATTTACTTATTTATTTTTTGACTGTGTTGAGTCTTCGTTGCTGTGCGCAGGCTTTCTCTAGTTGCGGCGAGCGGGAGCTACTCTTCATTGCGGTGCACGGGCTTCTCATTGCGGTGGCTTCTCGTTGCGGAGTGCAGGCTCTATAAGCAGGAGGTTTTCGTTTTGATGAAGTCCAGTGTATTTCATTTTTCTCTTTTATGTTTAGTGTTTTTTGTGTGATGACTGTCTGTCTACACTCAAATCTAGGAGGATATTTTCTTATGTTTTCTTCTAAACACTTTACAGTTTTAATCTTTATATTTAGAGCTAAACTCCATACCCAATTAATTTTTGTGAGATTGAGGTTCCTGTTTTCTGCACATTTGCTCAGATGTTCCAGGACAATTTGCCGAAAAGATTTATTTCCATTGAATTGATTGGGTGCATGTTTTAAAATCAAGTAACCTTATGTGTATGAGTCTATTTCTGAACACTCTATGTTTTCCATTGATTAATATTTCTCTCATTGTGCCAGTGCTAAACTGTCTTGATTATCATAACTTTATAGTAAGTTTGAAATCAAATGCTCTGTGTCCTCCTTATTCTACTTTTTTCAAAGTTGTTTTGACTATCCTGAATTCTTTGGGTTTCCACATAAATTTTGGAATCAGCTTGTCGATTTTATTTTTATTTATTTATTTATTTATTTATTTATTTATTTATTTATTTATTTATTTATTTTTGCGGTACGCCGGCCTCTTGCTGTTGTGGCCTCTCCCGTTGCAGAGCACAGGCTCCGGACGCGCAGGCTCAGGGGCCATGGCTCACGGGCCCAGCCGCTCTGCGGCACGTGGGATCTTCCCGGACCGGGGCACGAACCCGTGTCCCCTGCATCGGCAGGCGGACTCTCAGCCACTGCGCCACCAGGGAAGCCCTGTCGATTTATTTTAAATCGTGCTGAGATTTTGAATAAAATTACATACACCAATTTGGGGGAAATTTCCATTTTTCAGCACTGAGTTTGCTAATCCATGAATGTAGCTCTCTATTTATTTAGATCTCCTTTACTACCTCTCAGGATTGTTTTGTAATTTCCATTGCAAAGGCCTTAAACATCTTTTATTAATTTTATTTCTAAGCATTTTATGTTTTTATTGCTATCATAAGTGGAGCTGTTATTTTTTTAATTTATTTTCCAATTTTGGGACACTAGTCTATAGAAATATAATTGACTTTTGTATACCGACCTTAGTGAATTCACTATATTCATTCCTGTGATTGTGTTGGAGAACCTTTATAGTTTTCCATGTGAACAAACATGTCTGCAAGTAAAGAAAGTCTTATTTTCTTTCTTTTCAAACTGGTGATTTTTGTTTGTTTCTCTTGCCTTATGCACTGGCTAGAACCTCCAGTGCACTGTTGAATAAAAACTGTGAAAAATAGATATTCCTGCCTTGTCCTTATCTTAGGAGAAAACTGTTCACGAGTTCACCATTAGGTATGTTATCAACTATAGATCTTTTGTAAATGCCTTTTATCGGGTTGAGGATGTGTCTGCTGAGAGTTTTATCAAAAATGGATGTTAAACTTGGTCATATGCTTTTTCTAATCACTTGAGTTGATCAGATTATTTATGCCTTTTATTCTGTTCATGTGGTGAATTGTATTGATTGATCTTTGATTGTTGAACCTACCTTGATTTCCTGCATGCATCCCACTTTGTCATTATGTATTAATATCAATGTATTGACATTTTCTTGAGGAACATTAATTTGTAAATTTCTTTTCTGTAATATTTTTGCCAGGTTTCTGTACCAGATTTGTGCTAACTTCATAAAATAAGTTGGGAGGGGTTCATTTCTCCTCTATTTTCTGAAAGAATTTGTGTAGGAGTGGCACTAGTTTGTATGTATATGATAGAATTCACTAACTTTATCTGGGCATAAAGTTTTCTTTGTAGGAAAGCTTATTAATAATAAACTGAACTTCTTTGAAAGAAAGGGAACTATTGAAACATTCAATGTCTTCCTTATTTTCACTTTTGGGCACTATCTCTTTTTAGATTACTCTAACTGTTGCAATATTCAACCATTTCTTAGGGTTTGCTTAGAGTTAATGTACTATTTCATGTAAAATATAGGAAACTTGCAACAATATAGTTGTATTTATCACATTCTACCCTTTGTACTACTGTCATATGTTTTATATCTACATATATTGTTTTGTTTTGTTTGGCTGCATGGGGTCTTCGTTGCTGCACGTGGGCTTTCTCTAGCTGTGGAGAGTGGGGAGCTATTCTTCATTGCGGTGTGCAGGCTTCTCATTGCAGTGGCCTCTCTTGTTGCAAAGCATGGGCTCTAGGCACGCGGGCTTCAGTAGTTGTGGCACGCAGGCTCAGTAGTTGTGGTTCATGAGCTCTAGAGCACAGGCCCAGTAGTTGTGGCTCACGAGCTTAGTTGCTCCACAGCATGTGGGATCTTCCCAGACTAGAGCCCAGTCTTTGTCCCCTGCATTGGCAGGCGGATTCTTAACCACTGCACCACCAGGGAAGTCCCTACATATATTGTCAATGCCACAATAAAGCTACAGTATTTGCTTTAAACAATCTTTATCTTTAAAGAATTTAAGAGAAGAAAATATCTATTGGCTTTTTTATTTATTCTGGTAAACCTAACTGCTTCCTGTAGATCTTAAATTCCACCTATTATTATTTCCCTTTGGTCTAAAGTACTTCCTAAAACAAATTATCTCAATTTTTATATAGCTGGAAATATCCTTATTTGGCTTCCTTATTGAAGAATATTTTGTAGTGTAAGGATTCAAAGTGGACATGTTTTTCCCCTTCCAGAGTTTTAAATATATTATTCCAATGTCTTCTCATTCACATAATATCTGATGAGAAGTGATATTTTTCTCTGGATGCTTTCAAGATTTCTTAATTTCCTTTGCTTTTCAGCCATTTGACTATGACGTGCCTAGGTGTGGTTTCCTTTGTATTTATCCTGCTTGGATTGGCTGAGTTTTTTAAACCTAAAAGTTGATACTTTTTGCTACATTTGTGACATTTGAGAGCATTATTTCTTTAAATATTCTTTAGCCAAATTCTTTCTTTTTGTTCTGGAACTCTAATTGCATATTTATTTATCCCCTTGATATTGTCCCACAGGTCAATAAGACTTTCTGTTGTTTTAGATTAAGTAATTTCTATTGATCTGTCTTCAGCTTCACCAACCTTTTCTTCTGCCTTCTTCTATCTGCTATTCAGTCCATCCCATACATTCAGTACATTTTTAAAAACTTTAAATTTGTACTTGTCAGTTATAGTATTTTTATTTTGTTCTCTTTTATGGCTTCCACTTCTCCACTAAGATTCTGCATTCATTCAATAATTATGACCACATATTTTGAACATATTTACAAAAGCTGTTGAAAAGTTCTTTTCTGCTAGTTCCAGCATCCGGGTCTTCTTGGCATCAGTCTCCATTGACTGCTTTTTGTCTGGACTATTTGTCACATTTTTCGATTTCTGCTCTTTTGTAGTAGTTTTTGAATGTAGGAAGGACACTATCGATAATAGGGTGGTTTATTGATTGATTGATTGATTGATTGATTGGATTCTGATAACTTCCTCTGGCAAGTGTTAATTTTAACTCTGTTACTCAGTTAACTTGGCCAGATTAATCTCCAAATTCTTCTTTTGAGGCAGCACCAAAAATATCTTCTTAGGTCCTTCTAGAGCCATCTAGCTATTGCCATGGTTTCCTTGGATTTTCCTCCACATCTGCACAATTAAGGGGACATATAATAATTTAAGCAGAGTTTATATGCAGACTTAGTGTCTTATATGTCTAAAGTTTCCTCGTTTCTAGGCTCTTCTCCCTTAAAAATACCCAGCCACTCAGACCAACCGAAACTCTGTCCTCTAACTTCTCAAGGCGGTAAAACTGTGACCTTCTGTTAGATTCTAAATGCCCATCATAATGTGACCTGAGAAGTGGCTTCAGATAAAACAAAACAAAACAAACAACCTAGAAACAAGGATCTAATCCACCCTTTTCTAAAGAATTAAATTCCCCTGGTGTCTGCCTGCTTTTGGTTCTTCTCTAATGCTTTTAAATAGTATTTTCAAAAATATCTTGTTCAAAGTTTTTAGTAGTTATATGTTGATGGTTAGTGTGATATAAACTGCTTTGCCACTACTGGAACTAAAACATACTTTCTTCTTAAAATAGGAATTTTTTAAAAGAGTACAGTTTGGAGCTTTTGATGTAGTCGCATACTGGGCAACATTCTCTTTTCTTCAGTTTCCTGAAAGCCTGATTTTAATTGGGAATAAGAGGTCACAGAAGTGACAGAATTCGGTTCCTAGAACATTTAATCTAAGGAACATGGGGAGAAGGGTTGATTTTAAAGTCTGTTGATGAGTTAAAAGTGGAACTCAGCCAAAATTACCTATGAAAATTCCCAAATTACCCATTAAGTGTATATGGTTTTATGTATATAATCCTTTAGACTATTTTATTATTTCCTTTAACCCTATTTTGGTCACTATTTCTTTACAGGTTTTATTTTTTCAATTTATTCCTGCAGGACATCAAAAAAAGAAATTACCTTCCCACCTAAAGAAAGTACTTATCTTCTAGTAAGCAGTTATTACAAGATAAGAATTTTCCATTATTTTCATGAACATGCTTTGACTATTTCAGGTTCAATTGCATCTAATGCCTGAGTAAATCAATGCTGATTATAATGGCAGCAAAAAGCTATTTTATTTTAATTCTCTCTCTCTCAAATATGCATCTACCCTATGGAAAAATTTAAAGCCACACAAATGAAAAGTAGATGTGATGCTATTTCTTCTATACAGAAACTCCTACTTGAATTAAGACAAATTCCTTTTTTGTTCCTACAGTGGGGCCCTTTTGGATGTAGATTGCCTGAGTTTTAATAAACTGCAAGGGATGTATCTCATCAAGACAAAGAAATTCTTACTGATTGGAGAGAGTAAAATATGTGTGAAGCTTGGAAGAAAAAGCATGACTTGCAAAAAAATGAACATAGTCAAAATAGGTAAGAAGTTGTATATGGGGGTATGTCGCCATTTTTCAGATATCCGAAGACAGATATCTGTGTCGGAACTTTCTGTATGTTAAAGTAGACAAATCATGAAAACTATTCACAATAGAAAATATCAAATTCTGTAATGCATATAATTTCTTAAGAGAAATGAAAGTTTGAAGCTTATGCTATTTATTCTTACTGTGAGAGAACTCTAAGGGTCTTCAAACTGAGCTATGAAAAAGGGTGACTGACACTTACAGATTGCAGGAAGAGTTCATCTGTGTGAAGTGTCTAACTGGAGCTGGGCCTCATGTACTTCACCCACACACGTCTTTTCCTTCCTCACCTTATATTTTCCTGAATTCCTTGTAATCTTCTCCCCACATACCTACCTGTGAGTGTATTTAGCAAAATTATCAAGTTATTTTAAAAAGTAAATATGCCTTCTGTATTAGAGTTCTCCAGAGGAAACAGAACCAATAGGATAGATGGATATACATAGACATATAGATGATAGATAGATAGATAGATAGAGAAAAAGAGATTCATTTTAAGGAATTGACTGTCATGATTGTAGGGGCTGGCAAGTCTGAAATCGGTAAGGCGAGCCAGAAGGCTAGAAATTCAGGTAAGAGTTGATATAGTGGTTTTGAATCCAAATTCCAGAGGGCAGACCAGGCAGTCTGGAAACTCAAGCAGTGTTTCTATGTGGTATTCTTAAGACAAAATTGCTTCTTCTTCAGGGAATCTCAGTGTTTGCTTTTAAGGCCTTCATCTGATTGAATGAGGCCTACCACATTTTAGACAGTAATTATTTTACTCAAAGTCTCCTGATTTAAATGTTAGTCATGTCTTAAAAAACAAAAAAATACCTTTAGATTAGTGCTTAGCCAAACAACTGGGGACCATAGCCTAGCCAAGCTGACACATGAAATTACCATCACACCTTCCTAGGAGACTTACTATTGAGGAGTGATGCACAGTCATATCTGATTTGGACTAGAATATACATATTAAGTGTACTATGCATGTAGAATATGCATATTACACTTGGCCAGAAAAAGTGATAATTATTACATTCCCAAAAAAGTACAATTTGAATTACTAAATTTATCTATATGTTTCCCTTGGTTCTATATAATATCCAATACATAATAATATGAATTATGGATTTCAGTAAATCCATTCGATTATCTGGTTGTAAGTCAGTATCAATTACCAATTCACCATTCGGTTACCAAGCAAATAAAATGATCAGAAAGATTGGGAACATAGACACAAAAAGTTTTCCCATTACTTACAGATTTATCACACTCAGATAACTAAGGTTCTTTTTCAAAACCTCAGAGATACCCTGGTAGAGGGGAATGTCTAAGCCAGTTATGATATATCAGTGCAATGGAATCCTAACTTCTTGTATTCATTCTACCTATGGAGATTTACAAGTGAAACCATATATGTAGGGAGAAAACTCTTCAAAGTGATTACAGAGGTGCATTCTCTTTCTGGTTTTAAATACTATGGCTCTGTCTCTCCCTCTTCTCAACCTCCTCCCTTCACCCTCCTAAAAGAAAATTAAAGGTAAGAGAGCAATACTCATTGGAGTTGACAAAGAGAAACTTGGAATCTAGTCTCAGTTTTGTACCACTAATATAGTAAAGGGCAAAAGCAGAAGTTCCATGTTTGAACAGTCTTCTTGTAGAAAAAGCAGAGGTAAAGTAGCAAAGAGACATTAGGCACAACCAGTGTGAGTGCTTAGGGGCGGTGGCACGACAGGATGTCTCTGAGTATTGGGACACAAGCAAACTGAGTTTTGGTCATTTGGAGACTAGGCTGCTGTGGATGGATGTTCAGTTTGTGCACAGGGCACTATATCTAGAAGTTCATCATTTACATTGCAAATATGTATTTACTCTCTGAGAGCAGGCAGAGAGGGCAGAGACTCAGTCCTATGACAGAGTCCTGAAGCCCCAGGGGAGAGCCCCTTCTTACAAACACCCACCCCAGCACAGAGGGCCCACATGCATCTTAGTGTGTAAGCATGTGAACACGCTGGGCACACCCACGGCTCTTGGTGGCAGTCTGCCTCATCAGACTCTCCAGATCTCATATGCCCAGTGTTCTTCGAAGTTCACATTCTGTACCAACCAGCAGATGGAAAACCTGACCGGCCGCCTCCTCTGAGGGACCAGAGGAGAGACAGGGTGTGCACTCTGCTGGTAGCATAGGTCTACGAAGGGGTGCTTTGAGCACCTTGGGACTTTGGAAAGCACGCCTGGGCAAGCAGGATGAGCGGTGGTGGAGACATGTCTCCCAGTAGCATTGTCTTCTGGTTCCTGATGCTACAGTTCATTAATAGAACTGTCACTTAACTAAATTGAAATTGGATGCTGCTGATTAAACCCTAGAGCCAGAGGTCCCCTGCAGCCACCAGTCCCCTCACTCACAACTCCTTCTTTAGGTGTGGGTCCCCAGTAAGGCTGGAGGGGCAGCTTCTGTCTCCCCCCTTTTCTTGTCAGGGTAAATTCATATAATAGTTCAAGTTGTGCCAAGAATAAATTAACTTTTTAAGATGTTGCTTGAGGAATGAGCACCTTTTTCTAATTTGCTCAAATGTACCATTGGGTTTAGAAGCAGACCTGTGTGGGAAGAGCCTGAACAAGCCAGTGGGAGAGAGCTGAGCACAGAAACAAAAGCTCACTGAAGGAGAGAGAGTTCATTTGTATCATTTGATTTTAGATTCTGCATATAAGTGATATCATATATTTGTCTTTCTCTGTCTGGCTTACCTCACTTAATATGATCATCTCCAAGTCCATCCATGTTGCTGCAAATGACATTATTTCACTCTTTTTAATAGCTGAGTAATATTCCATTGTGTGTATATATATAACACATCTTCTTTATCCACTCCTCTGTCAACGGACAGTTAGGTTACTTCCACGTCTTGACTAATGTAAACAGTGCTACAATGAACATTGGGGTGCATGTATCCCTTTGAAGCATGTTTTTCTCCAGATATATGCCCAGGAGTGGGATTGCTGGATCATAAGGTAGCTCTGTTTTTAGTTTTTTAAGGAACCTCCATACTGTTCTCCATACAAATGAACTTATTTACAAACCAGAAACAGACTCACAGAATAAACTTAAAGAATGAACTTATGGTTATCAGAGGGGAAGGGGACGGGAGAGGGATAGATTGGGAGTTTGAGATTGACATGTACACACTGCTATATTTAAAATAGATAACCAACAAGGACCTACTGTATAAATAAATAAATTTTTTAAAAATAAATAAATGAAGGAGAGTAAGACTCAGATTCAGACAGAATTGGATTTACATCTTATTAACTCATCCTATGGGGGCTGAACTTAGGTAATTAACCTCTCAGACTCAGTTTCCTCATCAGTATACTGGCAATGAGTGAGTGTTGATGTAAGATGGCATAAGTTAAGAGCTTGGCACTTAGTAATTACGTAATCAACATTAGTCTGTTCTTCACTTAATTCTTCCATTATTGAGAGGCCTTGGGAGATGGGGATGCAGCAAGGGATTCAGTGTCAAAGGTTTTGTTGAGAATGTGAATCTTAATCATTTCCTTGAATGGCAGGTAGAAACTGGCTTGGCTGGTGTCAAAGGACTGACAGTCTTCTCTGTTGATCTTTTTCTCTACACCCACTACCTTTCCTCCTGTTTCCCTTTGGGGTATCTTCCCTGTTTCTAGTGCATCTAAGGGTTAAAAAGGGTAAATTTCCCCTTGCAGAAGACATCCAAGGGTAAAGAAAGAACCACTTCCTCTTTTTCAGTACCTCTGGGGGAACCAAAGCAGGAGACATTTAGGCAGCCCCCACTACGAGAAAGTGATTACGACAAGGGGGCCAAACTTCACCACATGAGCTCATTTTACTGGGTCAGCGAGTCAGTCTTAAAGCCCAGATCATATAGCTTGGAATCCAGCTCAGTCTACTGTGTGAAGTTGTGATGAACACTCCCTCATTGACAATAGGTTTAGGTTAGATTTTAACTTACTCATCTCCCAATCTCTGTCTGAGATCAGCCATGCAAACAAGTGGCTACCCCATCCCTAGACAACTAAGTTCCCAGGCTTTAATGAAAGAACAGCAAAGAGGCCAAGACAGGGAAGCCCCAAGTCAAGGGTGGGAGGTGGCCTGACACACATGTGCTCCTAAGATTTCAGTACCTTTCTCCGGGTTTGTTCTGCCTGAAATAATACCTCTCTCGCTCCCACAGTATTTCACATATGGTGCCTCTGATCCTAGGCAGGTAGACAGGAGGAAGAAGCCAGAGAGGAATTTAGAGCTAATGCAAACAAGACTGAAGGAACAGGCAACCTGCAGTCACACCAGAAGTTACGAGCCAGGGCCAGGATGCAGATCCCCAGTTTTCATGTAACTGAGATGAGGTGTAAGGCCCCCAGTTTTATCAGAATAACAAAGGCTCAAAGTTCAAATTCTCCTGCTTTGGGGCTAATTAGTAACAAGTCCTCTAGTACTCTAAAGGGGAAGGGAATGTGTTTTTGCGTAAATTTAGCACTAGCTACTGTAACCAATACGCCCTAAAACATATATCTCCAACACCATAAGTTTATTTCTTGCTCATGTAAGAGCCAAAATGGGTGTTTCTAACCTGTGGGTGGTGCTCCTTCAAGCAACATTCAGGGCTCCTCCATCCTGGGGCTCCACGCTCTTCAACATATGCCTCCAAGTGGCAGAAGGGGACTGAGCATGGGGTCACACATGTGGCTTTTCTGGGCCAGGATGGGAGGTGGTGCACATCACTTCCACCCACATCCTCCACAAGAACACACCCAACTGCAAGGGAGTCTGGGAAATGTAGTCAGGCTTTGAACCAGGAAGAAGGAGAAATGGTTTTTACTGACCCAGAAAAGGAATGTGATTTTCAGAGTAGGTGAACTTTAAAAATTATAATTATTTCCTTGACTACCCTATAGAATGACCTCATTTCTTTTTCCTTTTCAGTTAAACCTGAGGCTCCTTTTGACATAAGAGTCGTCTATCGCAAGGGAGCAAATGACTTTGTGGTGACATTTAATACATCGCACTTACAAAAGAAGTATGTGAAAGAATTAATGCATGAGGTAGCCTACCGCCAGGAAAAAAATGAAAATGATTGGATGGTATGTAGGTCAACTACTTTTATACATTATAAAATTTATGAAGATGTATATAAAAATATCTTAATAAATAAGTTATATAGAGAGATTAAAATATATAAAACTGTAAAATAGAAACTTCTTAATGCTACTTATTTTATAGTCTCAGAGGTACATTTACCTGGGGAGGGTCCCTAGCAATTTTGTATTCAAAATGTGTCTTTTACTAAAAGAAGTTCTCCAAAGTGTAAAATGTTTAGGCCTCGCAAAACCTGGATCTTCTCTGTCTCCTTTCTTGCCCTAGCTCTCATTTCTTTCTTGCCCTATTTTTTTTTTTTTTTTTTTTTTTTTTTTTTTTTTTTT
>RJWK010009779.1:24577-44927 GCA_004363435.1 Platanista minor | reverse complement strand
GTTAAAAAAAAAAAAAAAAAAAAAAAAACTATTTCCTAACATTCTCTAAGAAATGTGTGTATACTTTTTGCCTAAGAAGTCAGATACTATTTGATACAGATATTCATCAATATTTAAGAAATAATATTCTTAAATATTTTTAGGCTTGTGTTTTCTTTTCTCTAAATATCTCACTAGCACAGTAAAATAAGGCAAGGGTAAATAAATAACCCACTATAAAGTAGCTTGCTACAGATTTAGGTGATTGTCCAGAGAAATTAGTTGATTTTTTTCCCCTCCTAATGTTTTCTGCTTTTTTTATATCCTTGTTCAGTTGTTTTGTTTTGTTTGCTGATTTTTTCTTCCCTTAAAGCAGTCTGATGTGGTGTGTGTGTGTGTGTTTGCTGTCTTTCTTTGGTTAATAAAATGGAATACAATATTAGATTTGTATTATTCACAGTACTGCTAAGGAAAATTTCACATTTTTATCAGGATATAGGGAACTTAATAGACCATGGCTCCTAATAAAATAATAAAATAAGATGATGGGGTTTTAATAATTATTTGTTCACTTTTAGAGTGGTAGCCAAGACTGTTTTCACGGTGAGGCATTACTAAATGTCACTATTCGTCTCTCTGTCCTAATTCTCTGTATATTCATATTTGAAAAGCCTCAATTATCTAATGAAATCATTTGGAAATTATTTACTGAAATAAGTAGCTTTCCAAAAAACACTCTGGTTTTCCCTTTCATACTGTCAATGGAAATGTATTCTCCACCAAGGTTTAATGTACATCAATGAATAGCCCTAGAGACAATTCTTGGCCCTTTGGACAATTTTTCACAGTAGAGGGCAGTGCCATTTGAATTTAAATGATGTTGCACTTGAGGCCAACAGTAATAAGCAAGCTCTACTAGACTTTCATTACATTTTCTTATCATCTGAATATAATCATAAGCACTTGATGCCAACTCCTACAGCCTTCATGTGAAGTATAAATATCATATTTAAGTTTCTCTTTAGAGGAGAAACAAGATTTCTGCTGTGGATGAAGAAGTGAATATAGTTAAATAACATGATGCATTTACCAAATTGCCTGCCATCAAAAGAAAGCAAAATGCCTGGAAAATGGGAATTGGCTTGACAACTCATTATTTAAAACAAACAAACAAACAAACATGTCTGTTTTTGAATACAGAATTAACCTATTAGCCCACTGTCAAAATAAAGCTTCCAACTGAATGTCCAATTACCCACTCAAAAGACCCTCACAAATCATTTGGGCAAAAACTTCTACAAAGAGGCCTGCATGAAGGTGAGCAGTGGAAATGTGTGATGCAATAAGAGGGGAAAAAAAATCAAACAAACAGAGAATTCAAAACTCTCTCGTTATTTCCTCAACTCCAAACAAAAGAACCTTTTTAATCTACAATGAATCCCACATTTATCTCAACAGATATAATTCCAACAGTGGAATTGCATAAAGATCATGCCTACCAGCAGAATTAACTCTCCTTAAGCCCTAAGAAATCCCACTAGCACAGTAAAATAAGGCAAGGGTAAATAAATAATCCAGTCTAAAGTAGCTTGCTACAGAATTAGGTGATTGTCCAGGCCTTGATATCACTAATTGCTTTGTGCATGTGGCCTATTGTTTTCTGTGCTAGCTAAATTTTTGGTGGAGGAGAAAGCTGGTGATGCATCTAATTTCAGCTTTGAGAGCCCTGACTGTGCTCCCTTGCTCCTCTGATTTTACGTATGCATACATGCATAAACATGGAATTGTAAAAAAGGTATTTAAGTAAAGGTTATCAGCCTTTAAGAATTGTAATGAGGCCACCAGGTAAAAAAAAATGGTCACAACTTGTGTGCTATGCAAAGCATAATGCAAAATTTCTCTTTTCTGAGGCGCCATCCTAAATCACTTTTGCTCTGTGAAGACTTTAATTCAGTGTAAAGAAAATACTCTTCAGCTTCTCCAAAAGCTTCCATCTTACCTGTATTAAACTTCAACCTGCCTGTTGTCATTTTACTTCACAGTCACTCAGACACTAAGGGAAATAGGAGAATCAATTTTAAAAGAAGTGTATACCTCAGTGACTTTAATAATCTACAGGAGTTCCATTTCCTCTCAAATTGAACAAGACCACATTCAGGCCAGAAGAGCACAAGATAGTGAGCAAATGGATACTTCCCACATACATGTTACTGAATTGATCAATATGTGTATAAGAAAATTGTTACAGGTGGCCCTCCATATTGGTGGGTCCTATAGCCACAGATTCAACCAACTACGGATCAAAAATATTTTTTTAAAAAATCCAGAAAGTTCCAAAGAGCAAAACTTGAATTTGATGCACACTGGCATCTATTTACATAGTATTTACATTGTGTTTACAACTATTTACACAGCATTTACATTGTATAAAGATGATTTAAAGTATATGGAAGATATAAAGATGATGAGATGATTTAAAGTATATGGGAAGACGTGAATAGGTTATATGCAAATACAACTGACTCTTGAACATCAAGGATTTGAACTGCTCGGGTCCATTTATATGCAGATTTTTTCCAATTGTAAATACTACAGTACTACAGGATCCAAGGTTGAATCCTTGGACACAGAAGAATTGATATAGAGGGCCAACTCTAATTTATTCACAGATTTTCAAATGTGAGGAGGGTCAGCACCCCTAACCTCTGAGTTGTTCAAGGGTCAACTGTACTATGCCATTTTACATAAGGAACTTGAGCATCCTCAGGTTTTTGTATTGTTGGGGAGGGGGATATGTCCTGGAACCAATCCCCCACAGACACCAAGGGACAACTGTACTATCTTTGTAAAATGTTGATGAACTATATTATAGGGTTAAAATATTGATCTCGAGTTAAATTGTCTCTGTTCAAATCTGACTTTGCCATTTGCTAGTTGGGTGACATGGGGCGAGTCATTTAACTTAAGTCTCACCTCCTCGTTGCCAAAATAAGGATCACAATGGTGCCTCTTTCAAATGGTAATTGTGGGTTGTGAGATAATGTCAGTTGACTAGCTGTAATGTAAAATATAAGACCCACAAGTTCCTAGCATATGCCTGACAAACAGTAAGGATGTATTAAGTGTTAATTTTTATAAATCTGTTATTATATTGTGAACTAGACAAGATACAGATATTTTAAACAATTTTTTCCATTCTTCCAAATACCACATGCATTGTGCTCAACCTTCTTAGTTTTGTTTTAACTAATTGATGTTAAAGTAATCAAGTTTTAGTGAAGCACATAGATATAAGACATGTTATGTTTTCACCTAACTTAGGGGTTGCCGAAATTTTTTCTGTAAATGGACAGACAGTAAATATTGAGAGCCACAGCCTCTGCTGCAATCAATTCTGCCACTGTAGTGCCAAAGTAGCCATAGATAATACAGACAATACACAAATGAACAGGTGTCTCTGTGTCCCAATAAAACTTAATTTATGGAAACTGAAATTTGAATTTCATGCAATTTTCAAGTAGCACAAAATATTATTTGTATTTTGATTTTCTTTTCAACCTTTTTAAAAAGTAAAACAAAAACAACCTTAGCTTGCAGGCCACACACAAACTAGAAGTGAGTGGTATTTGGCCCTCAGGCTATAGTTTATTTAACTCCTAATCCATTATTTCTACTAAAACTGTTTAATCGTTATATCTTGTATTTAAAGATAAATTATATATAAATTATTTCAAAGTTCTTGACTATCTACTAGTGAAATTAATGAATATGCCCTATCAATAGCCTAGTATTTTACTGTGATATTAACAGTCCTAGTAGTTAATGTTAAAAATTTCGAACACAATTTGGCACATTCCTTAATTTTATTTCCTCTGAAATGTAGAAATAAGGTAAAGCATACTTTAGACATTAGTACCGAGGCTGGTCATTCTGGGGAAGAGTAAACCGGCCTACCTGATCACTGTAATGAAATGTCAGCTCTGGAGTTGTCAAATGACAGAGCCATTGGAAGAACTGAGAGAGGCTAGATAATTGGAAAGATAAAAAGGTCTGTCTACAAGAAGGACTCTGATCTTGATTGAGATTAAAAAAAGGATCGGATGTAGATAATCTGATTGGATAGTTCACCTTTGGTAAACAGCACTGGTTGTTTGTGTGGCTTTATTTAAGAATAAAAAGAAAAAAGAACATGGAAAAAAGAACAAGGGAGAGATCATCCAATAAATATAAAACTCTATTCGTCTACTGCTCTGCTCTTTGAGGAGACTCTTGAGGATTCTGAGTATATTAAATAACATCTGATATTTACAATCGGAGCTCCAACTATGCGGCTTCCACATCCACAGATTCAACCAACCGAGTATTGGATTCAACCAATTCCGGATCAAATTCAATCCAAGGTTGGTTGAATTCGTGGGTGCAGAACTGGAGGACTGGAGGGCCGGCTCTACTATGCCATTTTATACTTATAAGGCAGCGGTCCCCAACCTTTTTGGCACCAGGGACTGGTTTCGTGGAAGAAAATTTTTCCATGGACTGGGGGCAGGGGTAGGATGGCTTCGGGATGATTCAAATGCATTACATTTATTGTGCACTTTATTTCTATTATTATCACATTGTAATATGTAATGAAATAATTATACAACTCACCATAATGCAGAATCAGTGGGAGCCCTGAGCTTGTTTTCCTGCAACTGGATGGTCCCATATGGGGATGATGGGAGACAGTGATACCTGAAGTGTGTTGCTTATGTCCAGTCTGCTCCGTGATCTTGTTTTGGTTGCTGTCACTGCAGAAAACCCTGCTTCACAAAGATAGGATGTTGGAAACGGAAGCAGGCTTTTCAGTGCTTTTGTGGCAATCTCAGGATATTCTGCCTTGACTTTAATCCAGAACGTATGGAGATTTGAAGTTGTCTCAAACGTTTAAGGCCACTGTCATTTGCAATCTCAAGCAGTTGATCCTCTTCTAGCACGGACAAAGTCAATTCACCTGGCTTATTCACAAATGTGTCGTGGATCCATTCCTTCCCAGTTCGGGGGTCTTTTGTGGTTGGGAAGTAATGCTCAAACTCTTTTGAAAGCTGAGATAGGTGAACATGCGCCAGCCAGGAGAAAGAAGGCCCTGGCTCAGTCTCTTTCAAAATCTCTGCTAATGTTTGAAACATGACAAAAGTCCCAGTGTTCACTTGTTGCCCCCATAATTCCAGTTTGTCTTTGAATGAAGCCACTTTATGTGCCAACTTGAACACAGCTGTCATTTTCCACTGAAGTGATGACAGACTGAGTTTGCTGAGCAGGTTGAATATGTCACACAAGTAAGCAAGTTTTGCGACGCATTCTGTGTCACTGGAATGTGCTGCCAGTGGTGACTGTTTTTCTAAAAGAAATCTCTGGAGCAGCTCTCGTAACTCAAAAACTCTGGCCAGTGATCTACCTTTAGAAAGCCATCTCACTTCTGTGTATAAGAGAAGACGTGTGTGCTTTGTGTCCATCTCCTCACAGAGCTGCGCGAACAGATGTGAGTTAAGGGCATGTATTTTAATGTGGTTGATAATTTTAATCACATCCTGCAAAACATTGTTAAGTTCAGGTGACATTTTTTGGCTAGCCAGCATTTCTCTATGGATGACACAATGTGTAGACTCACATTCAGAAGCAACCTCTTTGACCTGAGTAGTGAAACCAGAAAGCCGTCCAGTCATGGCAGCCACTCTGTGCATGTACCGACAGAAAATGACCAGTTCAGTTTTCCTGATATGTAATCATTCAAGGACTTGAATAGTTCTGCAGCTGTGGTGCTAGTTGGCAACAAAAGTTCACATAACATATCTTCACGCACATCCTCCTGAAAAATATATCACACAAAAACAAGTATTGTTGCCTTGTTGTCAACATCAGTAGACTTGTCAACATGGATTGCATACCACGGTGACTCATTAATCCTTTCTAACAATTGTGCCTCAATATCCTCTGCTATTTCACCAATTCATCTAGTTATGGTGCTGACAGGAGGCAGAGCTCAGGCGGTAATGCAAGTGATAGGGAGTGGCTATAAATACAGATGAAGCTTCTCTCGCTCACCTGCCACTCACCTCCTGCTGTGTGGCCCAGTTCCTAACAGGCCACGGACTGTTACCAGTCCGTGGCCCAGGAGTTGGGGACCCCTGTTATAAGGGAATTGAGCATCTGTGGATTTTGATTATGGGGAACTGAATGTTGCCTTGGAGCTCTTCAACTGGGAGAATGAGGAAAGAAGATAAAGATACCAGGAGGGGAAGAAAATGGAAGATGGATAAATGTAAATGGGGCCTATATAGATTTCTATTAGTAACTTTCAGAGACAGGTTGTCACTGAAGACTATTCGAGAATTTAAGTTAGCCTCTGCTGTGTTAAATCTGAAGAGAGGCAATTTTGGAATATAAATGAATTTCTTAGAACATGCATAGTAGGGACTTCCTTGGTGGTCCACTGGTAAAGAATCTGCCTTACAATGCAGGGGACGTGGGTTCGATCCCTGGTCAGGGGACTAAGATCCCACATGCCGCAGGGCAACTAAGCCCACCTGCCACAACTACAGAGCCTATGCGCCCTGTGTGCCACAACTAGAGAGAAGACCGCACACCACAATAAAGAGCCTGTGCACCACAACGAAAGATCCCGCATGCCTCAATGAAGATCCTGCGTGCCGCAACTAAGACCCGATGCAGCCAAAAATTAAATAAATAAATAAATAATAAATAAATAAATCTAAAAAAAAAAAAAAAAAAGAACACTCATAATTCCCTAAAACAGGCCTGGGCAAACTACAGCCCTGGAGCCAAATCCTCTTGCCTCGTGTCCTGTAAATGAAGTTTCACTGAAAGACCACCATGCTTCCTTATCTATGTATTAACCATGACTCTTTTGTGCTTCAGCAGCAGAACTGACTAGCTGTGACAGAGAGCCTATGGCCTGCAAAGGCTAAACTATTTATCTTCTGGTTCTTTACAGAAAAAGTTTGCAGAGCCCTGCCTTAATCCTCACTATTCCACATGTGGTCTGTAGACCAGTAGCATCTGAATCACAAGAAAGATTGTTATTGATATAAATGCAAAATCTCAGGCCCCACATCAAATCTACTGAATCAGAATCTATACTTTAATGAGATCTCCAAATGACATAATGACACATCAGTGACTGAGAAGCATCTCCCTGAAATAATTTCTTTCTGTTGACAAACACATGAAACATGGGGTGTAGAGGGATCTGATGTTTATCATTTTCTGGCATCCATCTTGTGAGGATAAGATTCTCTCTCTCTCCCAAGTGGTTTTAAACCTTGATATTCATAAAAATTACATTTCTTAATTCACAACCCAAACTCCTGATGTGGGAATTATATCAAGAGGTCATAAAGAAGGCTGAAATATTTATAGCAATGGAATGTTCCAATAACTGATAAATTATCATATCTGTAAGTCTTGAAAGAAGGCCTTCTTTAGATTACCAACAGGCAATAAAGGTACTACAACCAACATGTGAGTTCACATTCAGAAAATTTAAATGCCGTTAAGCTACAATAATAATATTTTTAAAAACTGTTTACAGTTTTGTAGTTTAATCAGTCTGAAGAGTTCTATTTTTATACTTCATTCCCTTAATCAGATGTAAAGACAGAACTTGCATCTCATCAGCCCAGGTACATGTTAAAAAGGAAAATACAGAAATGTACTTTCTTGGTTGATGGAAATGTAGCTCTATTTAATACATACTTTATATTTAGTATTTTATTATTAAGCTTAGTTCAGTATAAATGTACATTTTCAATGTCATGAATACATGGCATGAATGATGTGACAAGAAATTTGCATTTATATAGCACCTTTCAAAGGCTCAGGATCACAAAGCAAAGCATAAATGCTTGTGTAACTTTGCAATTAAGAATTCACTTCTAATTACTCCTACTTAAATGTGCAGTCTCTTTTTAACCACAACATTTTTACACCTGTGGTGAAGTGCTCTGACAAAGCCTCAGCCTTATCTCCAAAGCATGCAAATTGCATGACTGGATTTTGTAATGAAGACTACATTTGCCAGGGGAAAAAAGATCACAGACATGTAACACCGGTAACAATATTAAAGACACAACTAAATTTAAATGCATCATTCTCTCCCATTATGTACTCATTCGGATCAACACACACATACACACATACACACACACACACACACACACACACACACACACACACAAATGTCTGTCAGTTCTGGAGCATGCACGAGTTTCAGGCTTAGTTATACTTCTGCTATATCGCCAGGAAGTTAAGAGATGAGATCTGAAAACTGGCTTATAAACGTATGCTTGCCTGTAGTATAAATCTTTAGCCCCTGGAGCTACAATTGCTAACGTGTGAGATTCCTAGTTTTCTTGTATAATCAAGGGACCAATAAATAACATGGTATTAAAAAAATGATATCCTGCTACTAGGGGAAAGCACAATTCAGCTGCAACATATGGTTCTGGAGAGCTGCAGTCTCATAAATGGAGCTGAGGAAAGAAAAGTAATTCTGTGAAGGTGGTTGTAGCTAAAGAGAAGGCTCTAGTGACGGCCATCTTCATAACCGACTGCAGAAAAGCACGAAGCTCCATTTTCAAAAGCTGACTAGAGAGAAGATTTATTAGGAACCTATGGTGATCCGGGGACCAGTGTAACACAAATAGACGAGGCATGGTTCCTGCACCTTTGAAAGGCTGCCAAGAGGCAGCAGAATTGCATGGACCATAAGCAAACACATTTCAAAAATCCACAGTCAGGGGCTTCCCTGGTGGTGCAGTGGTTGAGAATCTGCCTGCCGATGAAGGGGACACAGGTTCGAGCCCTGGTCTGGGAAGATCCCACGTGCCGCGGAGCAACTAGGCCCGTGAGCCACAACTACTGAGCCTGTGCGTCTGGAGCTTGTGCTCCGCAACAAGAGAGGCTGCGACAGTGAGAGGCCCGCGTACCGCGATGAAGAGTGGCCCCCGCTCGCCACAACTAGAGAAAGCCCACGCACAGAAATGAAGACCCAACACAGCCAAAAATAAATAATTAAATAAATAAATTTTAAAAATCCACGGTCAGTAATGAAAAATTAGTAGGTAAGAAGGTCTTGGTTTTCAATAAACTATTAATTGTATGAAAAATAATTTTAATAGACTGTCCATTTAAAAAACAAATATTGAGACCTTCCAATATACCAGATATTGTGCTCATCTCTGATGATTAAAGTAATAGCAATATTGGCAACAATAATAATAATAATGATGATCATAAAGGGGTGTTAGGAAATCAGGCAACACTTCTGTACTCAGGAAGTCACAGGATGGAGGGCAGGGGAGAAATAACTAAAGAAGGTGATGTGTGCTTTATCACCTTGTGTGCAATGCTCTGAGAGCAGAGAACAGGGAATATTTAATTCTTCTAGTCTTTGGAAAGACTTCAGAGAGACAAGGATATTTCAACAGAAATGTGAAATACATTATTGGTGGAGGAGGGATGAATATCAGGAAGTAGGAATATTCAAATATGAATATTCACACAAATTATTTGTGACCCTTGACTTCATACATAAACACTGTAGTAACAGCATGTTAATTAGGAGTATAGGCTTAAAAGTCGAATTATCTCTATTCATTTCCAACTGTGTGACTTTGGACAAGTCACTTAACCTGAGTCTCAGTTTCCTCACCTCTATAATGGGGAAAGAATAGAATATACCTCTGAGGATTGTCTTGACAACTTAATAATACTTAATATTAAGCATTTTGAATTTGACATATGACTAATGTTTAGTAAATGTTAGGTGTTGGATATTTTCCTCTCTCTCTCTTTTTTCTTTCTTTTTTTTTTTTTTTAATTTCTGTCTCTTTTTAAGTAAAGCTAGAGCCATTCCTGGTATATGGTAAATGAAGCAGTAAAATAAGACCCCTTTTGCTTAAGGACATTTGTCTGTTGCTTCCCTTCCAGAGGGAAGATGGTAGTTCTGCCATTTGAGAAATAAAACACAACACCCTCAATCATCTTTTAGTCTGCTTCTTTTACCACTCCCATTTCCCATTACACATATCTAGTCTTTACAATAATCCTATGAGGAAGGTAATATCATTATTTTTACTTCATAAGTGAGGAAACTGAGGCGCAGCAATAAATAATTCTACAAGTTCAAGAGCCAAGAGCTTGTGAAGCCATGATTAAAATTTAGGTGTTCTAAGTAGAAAAACCAACTATTTATCACTTCACTGAAATGTTCTAAGATAGAGTTTGGTCCAAAATAATCCCTCCTCAGTAACTGAAGTATCAAGGGAGCCCAGATTCCATTTGCAGCAGGGGCAAGGGGGTAGTATAAGAATTCTGGAAGACACCTCTAACTAAAATCCTAAAATGCTGGATTGAAAAACATACAGGTAAGTTTGTCACAAAAGGAAGGACTCTGCATAGGTCAAGAATTATGTGAAAGCAGAAATAACAGAAGATAAATGATCCATGAAACCAGTTTTCAACAAGGAAATTTCTATTGATTCTTGGAGACTTTGAGACACCATTTTGATGGCCACATGGGGTCGGAAACAGATGGTAAAGCCTAAAGCTCACGAAACATGAGTAGTTTAATGGAAGTAGTTTAATGACTTCCACATATAACTAAGATCTTGAAGGAAATCAGAAAAGAAGAGGAGCCCACTTGGTGTGAGATCACTCTAGAATCCACAGCACAAAGAGCCACAGTGGATGGGTCATTGATTAAGATCATAACGAGTTAGAAGCCATTTTGCTAGTTTACTCCATGCTGACAACCAGTAGATCTGTCGATCCATGCAGTAGCCTTCTTTTATTTGCCTCCAGCCAGTATTTTACTGCATGAATTCCAAATTGCAATCGTATGGGAAGTTACTGCACCACCAGTGTAGACTTATTGGGTATACTATACTAATGTCTGACAGTAACAGTTAAAACAACAAAAATACCAGAAAAAAGAATCAGTCTCCAGCATCATCCATCTTTTTTCTGATCCATATCTGGAAATGCTCAGTTGGATCCAATAATCTTGTTTCAGAACTAATGTTCTTAAAGAAAATTTGGGAGTTAAAAGTTAACTCTGGATCAAATTTTGGCTTTATATTTTCTTGAGTATACAGCACCCCATTCTCACTGCAATGATATCTCTCCATCTCATTTTCATTAATTATATCGCACTTGAGTTTATAAAAGTTCCATTCTTTATATCCTGTATTCAGGGTCCAGATAGACCAAGGGTGTTGACTAAAGGACACTGGAGAAATGGGTCGGGAGGAGAGCCTAAAGACAAATTTGGGGATAGAAAGGGATCTTTCCACTAGTGGGCAGGAGACCAGGCAGTATGTCCACAGAGAGTGACCAAGTATGTGAATGGAGATGGAGAAAGTAGGGAAGAGTAACTGAGAAAAGCAGTAAATTTTTCTTACAGACTAACAAGGCACAGACATATCACTCAGAGAGTTAAAAATAGTCACACAAGCCTCACACCAACAGTTTTAAAGCCAAAAAACTTTCATAATAGTAGCGTTCTGCTTCCCTTTCCTTCTTTTCTCACCCAAATGTTCCTTTCCATCCTTCTATCCTCAAGTTGGCTGGTTATGGTAGGATAGATTATTAAAGACTGAAATCTAAGAAAAGGTGTTTAAGTAGTTAGGCAAAAGACCACCTTTGTAGGTTTCTAAATAAAGAATTAGTAAGAGTAATGTGGAACTAAAGGAAATTCAGAGCAGCAGAAATCTGTCAGATGGGCTGGGATTTTAGAAAAGAAGTCAAAGTTGTAATCCAGATCACATATGGATTCTTAAATGGTTCCTATATCAAACAGAGAGACAACTAGTTCTTAGAAGATAGAGATTTTTGTTCAGTTTAATAAACACTGATACCTTACCTACTATGTGGCTGGGTATCTTACTGGCAGTCTGAAACATGGAGAGAGCCACTATTGAAACTGGGTTTTATCAATGTAATAACAAAATCAATAGCCGTATGTGTAGTTTTCTATGTGTAATATTCCAGCCAAATAACTCTGGAGAAATTGGAGAAATGTTTCATAACTTCTTTTCACTGGGGTTGTTCAGATTCTCAGAATGGCAACTTCTATTAGAAGTTTGAAGTTGAAATAATTTGAGGGAGAATCAGGTTATGCATCTGCGAAATTGCCACATGGCTAATAATTTCAAATTTTGAAGTCATAAAGACATACATTTGATTCCTGGGTTTGTCATATTCTAACTGCAAAATCTTGCATTCTTCTTCGGTAAATTAGGAATAATAAGGCATTTCACAAAAGGTTTTTGAGTGCAGTAAATTAGAAACTTTTGTGAAAATAACCTAGTATAATACCTTCAGTAAATATTAGTTTATTTTTCTTCAATATTCAAAAAAAAAAAAAAGCAAAAACTGAAAGCATGAGTTGGAATTTTCAGATCTAATCATCTTCTTACAATTTCACACATCAACAGCTGATTTAGCCACTATTTTATTTTCACTCATAGCCACTAACTTCCCACATGAATTCCCTTGCTGTTCTAGAATGTTGCTCCCAGCAAGAGAATTCCCTTGCTGTTCTGGAATGTTGCACAGCCCTTTGCTATTTTACAAATCACTTCAGTTCAACTAGAGGATAAAAATTATTTTTAAGCAAAAAAACCCATAAAATACAAAACCACATCTCCACAGTCTGGGAGACCAGATTAATTCTCTACATAAGGCAGGGAGAAATCATTAGAGATCACTGCAGGAAAACATTCCAAGGAAGCAATGCATATGTACTTTTTGTTTTATTCTGTTGATTAAAACAGAATAAGATGAGACTTGCTTTTCAAGATATCCTCCCACATTTTTAAAGTAGCTTTCTATATATTATGCAGGTTTTCACAATACTAAATATCCTTTTTTTTTCTTTCTTTCCACAAAGCATGATGGAGTATGGGCTACAGAGTTAAGTAGACCTGATTTGAAACCTGTCTGGCAAAATTACTCTCTTATCTTGCGAGAGTTACCTCACCTCTCTGAGCCTGTTTCTTTACATATAAATTGAAAATAATACTTTATAGTACAGTTCTGAGGATTAAATAAGGAAAATATGAATGCATCTTTATATGGTGTCTGGCACAGATAAAATGTTCAATAAATATTAGTGAAGATTCATAGCTATTATTAACAGGTAGAGGAAGCATATGTAGTAATGCCTATGCAAGTTCACACAGGATTTGAGCTGCCTGCAGTTCCTTAAGGAGCTGTGCTGATAGAACTGAGAGAATACTGAGGTTCAAATCTACTCAAAGTCCTCATTGCAAAACTCTGAACATGGATGTTTGGACCTCAAATTGAAAAGCCAGAAACATTAGGATACAGACATGGGATAATACTGATCAAAATAGTTTAAAGGAAAGAGATGCACAGGTATAATCTTTAAAGGAAGAAAACTGCTTTGTTACATATATTCTTAAAATGTGTTATTATAAGGAGACTATAAGCAGTGTGATATCTTCTCCAAAACACTCACAGATATTTATAATCACACTATCCAACTTACTGTATAACTAGCCATCGTCAGGAAGATGATAGACCTGGAGCATATTCAGTGTCTGTTCCTTACTCTTTCCATCCAAAAATCGGGAAAAAAAGCAAAAATTTTAAAATTATACATAAAGTTTTTTCTTAATCAAAAATTAAAGATAACTTTTAGAGGAAGAGAAGAAAAAGAATGTTACCAAATGGAAACTACAGACTAAGGAGTTTATCTGAAATCAGAAGATCTAGGCTTTAAGTTTGTGTTTTCTGTTTGTCAACCAGATGACTTATCTTGGATAAGTCACCCAACCTCTCTGCACTTTAGTTCCTCCACTGTCTTGAAAGATTTCCGTGAGAAGCAAAATGAGATGATATGGACTCCTAACATCAATACTCCTTTGCATGCAAGGGACACATTCACCCAGTGGCTACAGACCTTTACAATTGGTTTCTGTCTTATTCCAGGCTTTCTTCCATCCTCCTTTGTTTCACCCTTTCTCAGTATCTGCCCTTATGTCTGGTCTTGCTTGACTTTGTGCCTTGATTGCCATGTCTTTTGCCATGTTCTTGTCTCATTCAATAGCAGACATCACATGGTCCCCTGCCAGACTCAGACTCAGCACCCCCATAGGAGACTGTGCACAGGTTGACCTTTGACTCCACCCACAAGGTTACTCTGCTGGCTCCAGCCCCTGAACAGTACTCTGGCTGCCAACTAGCAACCACTAGCGCAACCCCACCCCACTGGCCAGGGAAGGGGTTATGGAAACTAAGCCAAAAATTGCTATCTCTCTACATCCATGGGGTTAAATGGGGGGGGGGGGGATGCTGGCTGCCAAGAATCCAGTATCAATGCTGTGGTCTCCACAGTGAAGAGCTGTCTGAGTTGAATACATGCCTGATATAACACTGTATTCTTTCAACAGCTGCTGGCCAGCAGGTTTGTCTCCCTTGCCTGCCACAGTCTGAAACATTCCAGGTCCCAGGACTCTGAGCTACACAGAACACAGCACTGGGAATATATTTCTCGTGGGACTCAAATCCTAGACCTTAAGGTATGTGCACAAAGGCACAGGTTTACTGGTTCTTGAAAAGTAGCTCACATACTAGAAATGGTACTGACCACCCTAACGACAGAATGCCTGGATCACAGTGACACTGTGTCACACTGCCTGGGGTCTTAAATTCCAACAGCATCAGGGAGGAAAGTAATGGAGAACTCAGGTCAGCAAGAGTTTCCCTGCTAAAAGTGTACTAAAATTCCCTATTTAAAAAAAGGCAGAGAGGGCGGGGGGAAGATGGCAGAAGAGTAAGACTCAGAGATCCCCTTCCTCCCCACAGATACATCAGAAATACATCTACACGTGGAACAACTCCTACAGAATACCTACTTAAGGCTGGCAGAAGACCTCAGACCTCCCAAAAGGCAAGAAACTCCCCACCTACCTGGGTAGGGCAAACAAATAACCCCTAAAAACAGAGACAGAGGATAGGGACGGGACCGGCACCAGTGGGAGGGAGCTGTGAAGGAGGAAAGGTTTCCACACACTAGAAGCCCCTTCGCTGGCGGAGACTGCTGGTGGCGGAGGGGGAAGCTTCGGGGCCGTGGAGAAGAGCACAGCAACAGGGGCGCGGAGAGCAAAGCGGAGAGATTCTCGCACAGAGGATCGATCGGTGCTGACCGGCACTCACCAGCCCGAGAGGCTTGTTGGCTCACCCGCCGGGGCGGGCGGGGCTGGGAGCTGAGGCTCGGGCTTCGGTCGCAGCGCAGGGAGAGACGACTGGGGTTGGCGGCGTGAACACAGCCTGCAGGGGGTTAGTGCACCACGGCTAGCCAGGAGGGAGTCCGGGAAAAGTCGGGACCTGCCGAGGAGGCAAGAGACTTTTTCTTCCCTCTTTGTTTCCTGATGCGTGAGGAGAGGGGATAAAGAGCGCTGCTTAAAGGAGCTCCAGAGATGGGCGCGAAACGGTAAGGCTGCTGCTGTCGCCACCAAGAAGCCTGTGTGCGAGCACAGGTCACTCTCCACACCGCCCTTCCAGGGAGCCTGGGCAGCCCGCCAACGCCGGGGTCCCGTGATCCAGGGACAACTTCTCCGGGAGAACGCACGGCGCACGTCAGGATGGTGCAACTTCACGCCGGCCTTTGCCGCCGCAGGCTCGCCCCGCCTCTGTGCCCCTCCCTCCCCCCCGGCCTGAGTGAGCCAGAGCCCCCGAGTCAGCTGCTCCTTTAACCCTGTCCTGTCTGAGCCAAGAACAGACGCCCTCAGGCGACCTACACGCAGAGGCGGGGCCAAATCCAAAGCTGAGCCCCGGGAGCTGTGCGAACAAAGAAGAGAAAGGGAAATCTCTCCCAGCAGCCTCAGGAGCAGCGGAGTAAATCTCCACAATCAACTTGATGTACCCTGCATCTGTGGAATACCTGAATAGACAACGAATCATCCCAAATTGAGGAGGTGGACTTTGAGAGCAAGATTTATTAGTTTTTCCACTTTTCCTCTTTTTGTGTGTATGTGTATGCTTCTGTGTGAGATTTTGTGTGTATAGCTTTGCTATCATCATTTGTCCTAGGGTTCTATCCATCCTTTTTTTTTTTTTTTTCACTCTTTAAAAAATTTTTTTTCTTAATAATTGTTCTTTTATTTTAATAACTTTATTTTATTTTACCTTACTTTATTTACTTTTCTTTTATCCTCTTTCTTTCTTTCTTCTTTTTCTCCCTTTTATTCTGAGCCGTGTGGATGAAAGGCTCTTGGTGCTGCAGCCAGGAGTCAGTGCTGTGCCTCTGAGGTGGCAGAGCCAACTTCAGGACACTGGTCCACAAAAGACCTCCCAGCTCCATGTAATATAAAATAGCGAAAATCTCCCAGAGATCTCCATCTCAACACCAACACCCAGCTTCACTCAACGACCAGCAAGCTACAGTGCTGGACTCCCTATGCCAAACAACTAGCAAGACAGGAACACAACGCCACCCATTAGCAGAGAGGCTGCCTAAAATCATAACAGGGCCACAGACACCCCAATACACACCACCAGACGTGGAACTGCCCACCAGAAAGAAAAGATCCAGCCTCATCCATCAGAACACAGGCACTATTCCCCTCCACCAGGAAGCCTACACAACCCACTGAACCAACTTTAGCCACTGGGGACAGACACCAAAAACAACAGGAACTACGAACCTGCAGCCTGCAAAAAGGAGACCCCAAACACAGTAAGATAAGAAAAATGAGAAGACATAAAAACACACAGCAGATGAAGGAGCAAGATAAAAACCCACCAGACCTAACAAACGATGAGGAAATAGGCAGTCTACCTGAAAATGAATTCAGAGTAATGATAGTAAAGATGATCCAAAATCTTGGAAATATAATAAATAAAATGCAAGAAACATTTAACAAGGACCTAGAAGAACTAAAGATGAAACAAGCAATGATGAACAACACAATAAATGAAATTAAAAATAATCTAGATGGGATCAATAGCAAAATAACTGAGGCAGAAGAACGGATAAGTGACCTGGAAGATAAAATAGTGGAAATAACTACTGCAGAGCAGAATAAAGAAAAAAGAATGAAAAGAACTGAGGACAGTCTCAAAGACCTCTGGGACAACATTAAACGCACCAACATTCGAATTATAGGGGTTCCAGAAGAAGAAGAGAAAAAGAAAGGGATTGAGAAAATATTTGAAGAGATTATAGTTGAAAACTTCCCTAATATGGGAAAGGAGATAGTTAATCAAGTCCAGGAAGCACAGAGAGTCTCATACAGGATAAATCCAAGGAGAAACACGCCAAGGCACATACTAATCAAACTATCAGAAATTAAATACAAAGAAAACATATTAAAAGCAGCAAGGGAAAAACAACAAATAACACACAAGGGAATCCCCAGAAGGTTTACAGCTGATCTGTCAGCAGAAACTCTTCAAGCCAGAAGGGACTGGCAGGACATATTTAAAGTGATGAAGGAGAAACAGCTGCAACCAAGATTACTCTACCCAACAAGGATCATATCTTGGGTCACAAATCAAGCCTTGGTAAATTTAAGAAAATTGAAAGTGTATCAAGTATCTTATCTGACCACAATGCTATGAGACTAGTTATCAATTACAGGAAAAGATCGGTAAAAAATACAAACACATGGAGGCTAAACAATACACTACTTAAAAACGAAGTGATCACTGAAGAAATCAAAGAGGAAATCAAAAAATACCTAGAAACAAATGACAATGCAGACATGACGACCCAAAACCTATGGGATGCAGCAAAACTAGTTCTAAGAGGGAAGTTTATAGCAATACAATCCTACCTTAAGAAACAGGAAACATCTCGAATAAACAACCTACACTTGCACCTAAAGCAATTAGAGAAAGAAGAACAAAAAAAACCCAAAGTTAGCAGAAGGAAAGAAATCATAAAGATCAGATCAGAAATAAATGAAAAAGAAATGAAAGAAACGAAAGCAAAGATCAATAAAAGTAAAAGCTGGTTCTTTGAGAAGATAAACAAAATTGATAAACCATTAGCCAGACTCATCAAGAAAAAAAGGCAGAAGACTCAAATCAATAGGATTAGAAATAAAAAAGGAGAAGTAACAACTGACACTGCAGAAATACTAAAGATCATGAGTGATTACTACAAGCAACTCTATGCCAATAAAATGGACAACCTGGAAGAAATGGACACATTCTTAGAAATGCACAACCTGCCAAGACTGAATCAGGAAGAAACAGAAAATATGAACAGACAATCACAAGCACTGAAATTGAAACTGTGATTAAAAATCTTACAACAGGGCTTCCCTGGTGGCACAGTGGTTGAGAGTCCGCCTGCCGATGCAGGGGACATGGGTTTGTGCCCCGGTCCGGGAAGATCCCACATGCCGTGGAGCGGCTGGGCCCGTAAGCCATGGCTGCTGAGCCTGCGCGTCTGGAGCCTGTGCCCTGCAACGGGAGAGGCTACAGCAGTGAGAGGCCTGCGTACAGCAAAAAAATAAATAAATAAAATAAAAATCTTCCAACAAACAAAAGCCCAGGACCAGATGGCTTCACAGGCGAATTCTATCAAACATTTAGAGAAGAGCTAACACCTATCCTTCTCAAACTCTTCCAAAATATAGCAGAGGGAGGAACACTCCAAAACTCATTCTATGAGGCCACCATCACCCTGATACCAAAACCAGACAAGGATGTCACAAAGAAAAAACTACAGGCCAATATCACTGATGAACATAGATGCAAAAATCCTCAACCGCATACTAGAAAACAGAATCCAACAGCACATTAAAATGATCATACACCATGATCAAATGGGGTTTATTCCAGGAAAGCAAGGATTCTTCAATATATGCAAATCAATCAATGTAATACACCATATTAACAAATTGAAGGAGAAAAACCATAGGGTCATCACAACAGATGCAGAAAAAGCTTTTGACAAAGTTCAACACCCATTTATGATAAAAACCCTTGAGAAAGTAGGCATAGAAGGACCTTTCCTCAACATAATAAGGGCCATATATGACAAACCCACAGCCAACATCGTTCACAATGGTGAAAAGGTGAAAACATTTCCACTAAGATCAGGAACAAGACAAGGTTGCCCACTCTCACCACTCTTATTCAACATAGTCTTGGAAGTTTTAGCCACAGCAATCAGAGAAGAAATGGAAATAAAAGGAATCCAAATCGGAAAAGAAGAAGTAAAGCTGTCACTGTTTGCAGATGACATGATAGTATACATAGAGAATCCTAAAGATGCTAGCAGAAAACTCCTAGAGCTAATCAATGAATTTGGTAAAGTAGCAAGATACAAAATTAATGCAGAGAAATCTCTGGCATTCCTATACACGAATGATGGAAAATCTGAAAGATAAATCAAGAAAACACTCCCATTTACCATTGTAACAAAAAGAATAAAATATCTAGGAATAAACCTACCTAATGAGACGAAAGACCTGTATGCAAAAACTTATAAGACACTGATGAAAGAAATTAAAGATGATACTAATAGATGGAGAGATATACCATGTTCTTGGATTGGAAGAATCAACATTGTGAAAATGACTCTACTACCCAAAGCAATCTACAGATTCAATGCAATCCCTACCAAAATACCACTGGCATTTTTCACAGAACTAGAACAAAAAATTTCACAATTTGTATGGAAACACAAAAGACCCCGAATAACCAAAGCAATCTTGAGAACGAAAAACGGAGCTGGAGGAATCAGACTCCCTGACTTCAGACTGTACTACAAAGCTACAGTAATCAAGACAGTATGGTACTGGCACAAAAAAAGAAATATAGATCAATGGAACAGGATAGAAAGCCCAGAGATAAACTCACACACATATGGTCACCTTATCTTTGATAAAGGAGGCAGGAATGTACAGTGGAGAAAGGACAGCTTCTTCAATAAGTGGTGCTTGGAAAACTGGACAGCTACATGTAAAAGTATGAGACTAGAACACTCCCTAACACGATATACAAAAATAAGCTTAAAATGGATTAAAGACCTAAATGTAAGGCCAGAAACTATCAAACTCTTAGAGGAAAACATAGGCAGAACACTCTATGACATAAATCGCAGCAAGATTCTTTTTGACCCATCTCCTGGAGAAATGGAAATAAAAACAAAAATAAACAAATGGGACCTAATGAAATTTCAAAGCTTTTGCACAGCAAAGGAAACCATAAACAAGACCAAAAGACAACCCTCAGAATGGGAGAAAATATTTGCAAATGAAGCAACTGACAAAGGATTAATCTCCAGAATTTACAAGCAGCTCATGCAGCTCAATAACAAAAAAACAAA